>CM032669.1:3553424-3672705 GCA_019095985.1 Streblospio benedicti | reverse complement strand
ATACACAGGAGGGAGGGGACGAGAAACATTTTATTATTTTTATGGGGCCTATGAAAACATGATAAATTAATCTGTGTGTGTGTGTGTGTGTGCGTGTGTGTGCGTGTGTGTGTGTGTGTGTGTGTGTGTGTGTGTGTGTGTGTGTGTGTGTGTGTGTGTGTGTGTGTGTGTGTGTGTGTGTGTGTTTATATAATTAAATAGTTTCTAATTTACATGAAAAACTAACATAAAAAAAAAACTACAAAAAAATACTGATTTGTTGATTTTATTGTAGGAATGTACAAAACTCTGATTGCAATTTTTCAAAATGCAACTTCTCAGACCTAATATACAATTTGAACTCCAGAATGCACTCAAAATATTCCAATCATGCTACTTCACTCATCACAATAGACATTTAAGAAACATGCTTTCGGTGAATAAAAAATCCAAAGATTGATATGTCTGTTTTACTCAAATCATCATCTGGAGATATTGCAAGTTTGGTTCAAATATGAAAATACTATAAGGGCCATTAGTGTGCAGCTTCTGGGTCGAAAAAAAACAAACACAATACTTGTGACAAAATTGACCCTTATACAAATACTTAAAAAATTTGAATACCAGATGTTTGTTTACAGAAAAAATACCACTAGATGACCAGCAATTAATAATAATTCAGTCAGCCATGCATTATCAAGACTATGTTCAATATAATTAAGCAATTTTGGAACGTTAATGCATGATAACATCATCACTGGAAGAACAGTCTTATCTGCTGTTTATTGTCCACAAACAACATACGGCCAATCCTTGTCAGTTGCAATAACACTTACTTACTTACACTATTTATGGTTGAATTTTAATTGATAAAAATTAGGAGCAGTATGCAGTGCCACATATAAAGCTTACTAGTCTTCAGGACAAGTAGAACAAAAAAGTCCCATGCACCATACAAGAATAGTGCTTTATTGCATACAATAAATTTCAACGTTCATTTGTTGATCATCAAATACATTACCATTTTCTAGGTATGCACTATTGACATTTGACAATTCTCAAGAACACCCTCACTTCCTTTTGGGTGACAACAGAAGCACGTGTACCGTATTGACGTAAACAAGAAAACGTCTGGAATGTATTTCTAATAATGGAAAAGCAGCATTTGACGTACATGGGTTCATGTGTGCATTGTGATTGTTTGGCAAGGCATGGTATTTGCTGTATTAACGTCAGCAAAGTTAAAGCCTCAGGAAAATTTTATTAGCAGCGTCTGCTCTAAAACCTGTCCAGTGTGTTATACAATGATACATATACATATCACGTCAAAAACGGCCATGTTTCCATTTGTATGTGCACATGACAATGTTTTCACCTCGCTGGTGTGTGATCGACGTGTGACGCGGGGGTTTCCTTGACAATAAAAAGATAATCTTTAAGACAAGTAAGTTATAATTCACACACTCACGATTAAACGCTAGTCTTGGACTAATAGATGAAGTCTTATCTGGGGCACTGCTAGGGCGACAGGTGAGAGAAAAATGCATAATAAATGTACATTATTTTGTTTTCATAGGATAATAAAAAAAATATCACATTTTCAACATGCAACAAACTCAATAGAACGTATCACAAATGAAACTTACAACAATATAAAGCTAGTTATTTCTTACTGTACATATAATTCATTACAATTTAGATAAAAAATGATTTTTTATTGAAGTTACACATAATTATTCAGACACAAATCATAACAGCAAAACTTGCAATTCATTAAGAAGATTCTGTTAAACATCAGCAGCTTTTTAAAAATCATACCACCGCATAAAAGACCACAAGTTGAATTCCCATTTAATGGATAAAAATGATTGCCTTCAATGTTGGTCAAATTTCATTTCATATAACTAATAATTTACTAATAGATTACAAATACTTACAAAACTTCACATGCAGTTTCAGACTATTATATTTCTTACACATAATAATAATGCAGTCAAACAACATATCAAACGATAATATCATGGACATACAAAGTGCTCCAACGAGGCACTCACAGCTCCTACTAAATTATACAAACTAGCTAATATTTGATACGCCACACCTTATAAAATTCTTCATAGAAAAGTCACTTTTATCTCTGAATGTCAAATTTTAAATTACTAACATATCGTTTGCTTGAGCAAAGTACAAAAATATATCTCCTTGAATAAATATTATTCAAACAGCTGGTATAAATGTAACAATTGCCTGTCTTGGTTACATGATTAATACTTGCAGATGGAACACATCATTGTAGGAAGACAGACAGGAAGATGGACGACAAACAAATAATTGACAACCACTATTACATGTTCATCATCAATTATAATCATAGGCACAGAGTCGAAGGAATAAGGTGAAATTCATGTTAATGAGCAATGAAAGTATAGTGGTCAACTGAAAGCAAGGTTTGCATGATAATCCTTGATAACGTATAACCTCCAATTAAGTCCACCTCTATAACAAGACCACTTCTTCCGGTCCCAAATTACATGAAGAGATCAACGATGACCTTGATAATGAGGCCACCTGAAGGCAGTCCCAAGTGTGGTCTTACTTGGAAGGCTCTACTCTACCTTATTGAAGGATTACAGCACCCACCCACAATAAATAGGCGCAAACCTTTACATATCAAACTTACATGCTAGTAAGAATGTACTATTTGCTTTTGTTCACTAACTGATCAATTGTAAAAATAATACCATGCTTACTTAATGCACCATTTGAAGTAAAATCATTAGAAAAATAGTTGGTATTTGTTGTGACAGAGTCAACTGGGCCTTCATCACCTAATATTGTTTCCATATAAAAGTTACACTGTGTCACATATTGACACTTGTTAATACATATATGCAAAGTGTAAAGAAAGAGAAATAAATACCTGTAAAAATTTTAGAGCTGCATGTACATGCACGATCATTATTTTTCTTCTCTTAGAAGACGGCACTTTGCGAAACACAATATCATAAGATGTAGAGAAAAAATCGAATGTCTTGATTCTTGCTCCGTTTCTTTGTGAGATCATCAGGACACAAACACTAACGCAATTCTTCCTCATAAGTTTCTAGTTTTTGTTTGATAATGGTATTAAAGGTTTATACCATTGAGAGCAATGGCTAGTCTACCATTTTCATTTCAAACTATAATCATGATAATCAAAGCATTCACTGGCTTTGTCATAAATATTTTAGTCATTTCCATAGATTTATTACGATAGATTAGTATAGATATTCTCTTCAATAATCATTACAGCAACGACTAGCTTATGTTGTTTCTGTATCAATCAAGATACTACTACATAATCTTCAACAAGAATCAATAACACAAAAACAACAAGTTGGTCATTTTCTCTTGCTTTCAGTTCTTTCTTGGAAAGTATTCATCATCAGCTTACTAGGTAACAATATTGCTCCCAATATCATGGTGTCTATTTTTGCAAATTCCATTTTGATTGCTAAAATATTTTGCATGATATTATTAATGGGGATTTTGATGACTGGCATTTTGCCCCATCAGGGCACCTGACAGTAGAATATGCTGGTGCCGTCTGTGCTCCCAGCATGCCATTCATCCAGTTCCTGTTTACTGTCACTTTTCCGAGATTTCTTCCGTTTCTGCTTCTTCTTTTTTTTCTTTTTGCCACTGTCCTTTGGCGGGGAGGAGAAAGCTCGAGCAGCCATCACATTCTCTATATCAGCATCTTCTTGGATGTACCTGAAAAAAGGAAGATACTAAATCTCAAACAGCATGATCTATCATAGCATGCAACACATTACTAAAACAAAACTCTTCTATAGATTGGACACAAATACACCGTACCCATCTTTTTTGCCATAATCTTCTTCCATCAAAACGGATGCCAATGAAAGTTACATCATATGGTGCAGATTTAGCGATGCTAATTAGAAATCATAACATAATAACTCAAATCACTGTAAAATACTCAGATGTTTGTGTAGTAAAACTTTTCATACGGCAGTGCTTTATGTATCATATTTTTATGTCACATGTATGTTACCGACGTATCTTGCTTACGTAACATTAGGTAATGAGGGCTTATGAGGTCAAAGTTCCCATTTTTATGAATAATATATATCTTGGTCTATAGAGCACTAGTTCACATGATCTTGAAATCTGCTATTTTTATGGTGCAAATAATAAAAAGACAGACTACATAGTATGTCTTATAAAAGTATTTTTTATCAGCAAGTGTCTTTGATACACACAATTGCTAAAATCCAATAATACATATCCAAAACATACAAGCTGAGAGGGCTTTTCAGCTAAGGGTGTTAGGTATGAAGGTTTGAAAAAATATTGTGAAAAAAACACACAAAAATTCATACAGAAAATTTCTAGTGTAAGAGTCAATGTCCCTATCCTGTGAACCTCTTCACCTCTGCCAATGAACCTGCAATCCACCTGAGCGTTTCTCACCTCTGCCTGTCCTCCTCCATGCTGTCCACGATGTGGTTTCTCAGCCCCACGGTGTCCAGTAGCTCCTGCAGCAGCGAGTCTTCGCGCACCTTGTCCGAGGCCGTCTTCTCATGCTCTAAAGGCACAGAAAGAAGCCTGAAAACCTCCAGCACCAGTGGTTACCAACAATTGTCATGATTTTGGCATGGTCCAGGGTGTCAGATTTCAACGCAAGTTGTTGGGCAAACACATTCTATGATTTAGTTTTCTAGTTTGTTCAGAACTTGTTTTTACTGATATAAACAAGAATTCTAAGTTGCCATTAGGAACCAGTAGAACTCACTTTTGGCGAGGCTTTCGTTCTTATCGCAAGAACTTCTTCAGACATTCGGCCTGATAAGAATGAAAGCCTCGCCAAAAGTGAGTTCTACTGGTTCTTAATGGCATCTTAAAATTCTTGTTTATATCATGAATGAAGGAACCCAAGATGAGAGAAGTGTTCAATCTTTGTTTTTACTGTTTCACTCACCGGGTTTTGCCATGAGCGTGCGCAGTTCGTACTCGAGTTCCTCGTGCAGATCCTCCAGCTCCTGCTGCTTCTGCCGGTACATGAGGTCCGTCTCGAGGCGCACCAGCGAGTTCTTCTCGTTGATCAGCGCGAACCACTCGACCATGTTGTCGCCGTCCATCGCCTCGTCCGTCTCTGGAACAAACCGACATCAAAACCAGTCATGGCAGAACTTTCCCTTTACGCCACTTCTATAAACAGACAATCTAAATAAGACGAGCATATTTTACGGTACCAACTCTTCATAAAGAGACCTCCATGAATCTACATTGAGACATCACCTCTAAATAGAGATGCTCATACATTATGTACATGTATAAAGTGAAATGCGAATTTGTGGACACTTTACATCTGAGAACCACCTGCTTTACGTGACTGAGCGTTTGAACTGATACTTGTGCAGGTACAGAATTACCCATTTCACCAAAATATCACTTTTGATGTCACAAACATTTTCCTAATGACTAAAACTAAGATAAGATGTATATTATCGTTGAGAAGAATTCTTCTAGCTTCTGGATTCATCATACTGGATAACTAACATTGTGTTAGTGACAGGAACTGTCATGTTTACGTCGCACTTGGGACGTTTCGTGGACGCGAGTCCAGAGTCCACGAAACGTCGCAAGTGCGAGGTAAACATGACAATTTCTGTGTCACTAACACAATGTTAGTTATCCAGTAAGATGTATATTGTCGACAAATGATTAGAAATCTATAAAAACTGTGGCCTGCTTTGACTGACCGCTGCGTATCTTCTCCTCGAGGTCGCGACCCTGCGACTCGAGCGTCAGCAGCTGCTGGTCGAGTTTATTGAGCTGGATCATAATGTCCTCAGTGGTCAGTCGCTGCTCGGCATTCACCTGCAAATAACACAGTGGAATCACCACTCATCAATCATGCCCTTATTATTCCGCAATTTTAGGCCGTGGCCTGGCTGCCCAGTCAACTTTGCAATCAAGCCCTTAAGTCATTTGGATTACAGTACAGATATTGAACCATCAAGGGTCCATTGTCACACACATGGCTCTTTACATCTAACATTCTGTTCCCATTAACGAAAAAATGTCTACATGTAGCGTATATTTCTGAACAAGAAAAAAGCAGTACATTACATTTGAAAATGGCAACAGCAGTTGTCGAAACTGTCAATCAATGTAAGAATTTATTGTGTTGTGTTAAGATAAACTTTGTAAATATATATGGATTCAAACATGATGAACACATTCAAAGAAAAAAGCGGTTTAGGCGTGCGTGGTCACCTTGCGTTTGGGCTGTGTCTGTGGTGGGCTGGGGAGCGGCCGTGCCTGGATCCACGCCACCTTGTGGCGGTGTCTGCTGCGCGGCGGCGCCGTCGGCGTCTCGGGCGATGACGTCTGCTCGCTGCTGCTCCGCCCCGCCATGTCGTCAAACCTGCAACATCAACGCATCGCAACATCAGCGTCTCTTCTCATCAGAGCAATCTCTTAGATTAGTTATTAGTACAGTGGTACATGTCCATGTGGACAACCAGAATAGGAATTACAGAGCGACACTTACTTGAAAGGTCTGTCGGGCACAATCTTCCTCTTCCCCGCCGCCTCCGGTCCACCAGGGTGCTTCTCCGGGTCCAAATACTCCCCTTTACGGGCCTGTGGAAAGAACATAGCAAAATATGGCACGATATAAACAGTTACATATAAAAATTCCTTTATAAATGTACATGATGTGATGAGGGCTGGATATTGAGGATAGCAGGCAGGGACCACCAAACACTTGGTGAGGCTTCATTGAGGCCACAGCCTTCTTTGTGTCAGTGGCCCAAATAGTACCCGTTACATGGTTTTCTATACAGATATGGATATTTTTATCATCTATTAAAAGGCTAGGACCATGGCAGTGGTAAGGATTTGACACATGTTGCCCTAGTGATAGAAAGAGTTCCATAAACTAAATCATTTTTCTCCCACTTCCAGTGTTATTTATGAATGAAGTATCCTAGTTATAAGAAAGGCATAATTTTGAAGACAGAATAACCTCTAATGAAGACCAAAACTATAAAGAGACCACCACTCTAATAAGATCCTTTCTAGTGCTCGGAGAGCACTTGATAATAGCCCTCAGGTGGCCATATTTGAGAGGTTAAAACTAGAGAAAAATAGAGATGTCAATTTTTACCTATTTTGATATTCGAAGCTTTGGTATTAAAGGGGGTGGGGGCGAAACTTCAATAATACCAATCTTTGTCAGAGAGCGATATTATAAGAACGATAACAGTGAAAATACTACTATTCCAACATCTCTAGTAAAACAGTATGTGAAAACTGGAACCGAGAAGTAATTTCCATTTAAGGAAGATTTATGTAATAGATTTGTGTAACAAAGCCCCACCTGAATTCTGCGTTCAGCCTCCAGCTGCCACTCCGTCTTCTCAATAGTCGAGGCGCGCTTGGGTTTCGGCGGCGCCTGAGTCTGCTTTTTCTCACATGGCAAAGTCTCGTATTGTCTAAAATCACAACAATAATGCTTAAATGTAAAAACATTTTTAAAAAGCAGTAAACTACCCCTGATTCAACCATTTAAAGTGTGATTTCAGTGACTTGTTTGATTACATCAATACACCAGGTCACATAATGAGCAGTTCAAACTCTGCGACATACTATTTGTACATAGGAAAAAGTTTGTTTAGCTGTGTGTACGATAAGACAACAGGTGAACAAATTTCCAAATAAAAAGTCCTGTATGGTACATATTATTTATTCTTTAGTAGTCATGAGACAAATGCATGTTAACTGTTATACGTGGAGATATGACGTCAAAGTCTAATGACGCCATATCGAACGTTCTCTACTTATTCACAGGTTCACACGTCCTAGATTTATACATGCTATGTGAATGTATCACAGACAGGAGAGTGACAGGAGGGAGCATGGCATTGTACTGGTAAATTTTAATGATTGTAATTAAACATTTAAAATTTACATGTGTTTTGTCGCTGTCTTACAATAAGTTATGTCATTGATGGAAAAATCCGATGAATTTATTTTGCAATTGTGGTTACCTGTTCAACCCCGGAGGCGGCGACTTGGCTGTCGGTTTGGGCATTTGTCTGGGTGACTGGCTGTCTGAAAAGCTGTCTGACTGGCTTCCTGACTCGTCCAGGTCAGCTCTGTTTTTATTCTGAAAAGTAAAATCCTAAATTATATCAAATGTTAGTTACTATAACAATGACTAGCAAAAACATTTATATCTTTTATTCTATTCCAAAGATTACATTCTCATTATATTTTACAAAAAGCAACTTACAGAGCAACTACAACTAGATCAAAAGTGTTCAAAGAACACGATGTCGCTAGAACAACATTGACTTATGGGCAATTAAGATGTACTGAAATGATGTATACTCGCTAGAACATTGTTGACTTATGAACAATAAAGTTGTTTACTAAAATGTTTTGGAAATCATGATTAAAAGTACAGAACTAGATCAAAAGTGTTCAAAGACCACGGCGTCGCTAGAACGACGTTGACTTATGGGCAATTAAGATACATACTGAAACGATGCAGAGTTTACAATTAAGAATTTTATGAATTTGAGAAAACATCAGCATTAATCAATATCCAGTGAAAAAATATTACTCTGTGTATTGCAATAGTACTATTTGAAAAACAGATGATAATCAATAACAGTTTCAAACCCAATAATCAATATTTGCTGCTTGGTTGGAATATCAATTCTTTCTTGCCAGCTGAAGTGCATTAAATACCAGTAAAAATGTCATAAATGGCCTTGTAGAAAGCAAAATTTTATTAGCAGAGTGTCCAGAATTGAATCACTTCGGTGTTGTCTCCTACCTCATACTTGTGTAAGTTTAAACAAAATTGGTTCATCGGTACACCCTCTAGCTTGTCCGGAGACAGACAGACAGGCAGACAAAGACACACACATGCACACGCACGCACGCACGCCACGCGCATTGGCGCCGCACTCACGCACGCACGCGCCGCACGCCGCGCCGCGCCGCGCACGCGCGCCACGCCGCGCACGCACACACACACACACACACACACACACACACACACACACACACACACACACATAGTTAGTTAACAACGAACGAACGAACGAACGAACGAACCACATTGCTTTGCTTCAGCAGCTGAGCTGAAGCGATGCAATGAAAGATGATTTTTTCGCTGCTAGCACTAACATGTGATCTGTAGCTGGAGCCTGATTGGCCACTGACGACGACGCTCAGTCCCCGCGGCGATGTGTCGGGTGACGTGAGGGGGGAGGGTTTGTGGGGGGCGTGACGAGCCCCTGGGGGACTTGACATGGGACTCGAACCAGGAGACACCTTGAAGGCAGCAGAGCGGTTCACCTACAGATGGGGCGGGAATGCAGGCAGGTGAGTGGTGGATGCAATCAGAGGAAAAGTGCCGAGCAGGGAATGCTTGATAATCAACTTATTACCCTACAGTTTGTGCTGTTTTAAACTTGGTATGAATCAATGCATTCTATTATAATCCAATTTTCATTAGCGTGATTTTCAACATTTATGTGCAAACTCTCTTGGGTGCAAATTAGAAAGCAACACATTTGAATATTTTGAAATAATATGAGGAACCAACAACTTTAATAATACATTCACATTTTAATTAAATATTTTCGGCATTGAATAATGTCATAATTTCTTGAGAATGCATGTAAAATGGTAAACTGCTCAAAAACACTATCGTGAAAATTACGGTCATTTGCAAGATTGCATTTCCTGCTCTAACTTTGAAAGCAAAGGCAATTTATAAGTGCAGCTACATTCAAATATTCAACTTGACGGTAGAGATCACAGCGCATAGAAATTTGACGTTTTCCACAGTATTTCTTTTAACAACAGGCACCAAATCACAGAACCGTCTGACAAGGTCCGACAGTCTGCATATTGTCGGACCACTTTATTTCTAGATCAAGGTCATAGCCAGGCCGCCTTAGTAAAACCCAACAGTCTAAGAAACTTTCAGTTTAAAAGCCATAAAATATTCCCCAAATTTCACCAGAATCCATTAAATTGTCTCATATTTACAAAATATTTCTGCGAGGGGCCCCCAGACCGCCCTAGCCTTTGGCACTTGCGACTCGCTATGCACGATTCACACATTTGTCTGACCACTTTTTCAAGCAGTACGACAGGCCTGAATTATAAAATTCTATTGTCATTATTTCTCCTTTGGGACATTTACAAGAAAAATGTCAAATAATTATTTGTCAATGAGAAATTCTATGGTAGATGAGTTACATATGAATGCAGCTCTGCTTATAAATCACCTCTATACAATAGCATGGAAAACATTCATAGCAAGCATTGACAAAAGCTTCTAACATTTAGCAAAATGAACAAACGTAATTTCTATATGCATGGGTATTTACAGAAGAAATCATATCAACTCATTAAATAGAAACATCAATTCTTGGGACAAACACTTGATCATTGAATGCTATATATCCACTGATATATATTAGTGTTAAATCACATGGTCCAATTTTAATTTTATTTTCAATCAAAGTGAATCTACAGTGCAGGCAAGATTATAGGAAAAAATCACACACAGATTGCTCAAGGACACGTAAAAAGTGTTAATCTATGTCAATTTGAATTCTGTGCAAATATTGGAGGCGTTGCCGTGGCCGGACCTTACCTTCCTTCCTGATAAGCAGACGTCTGTACGGCCGAAAATGTCATCGTCTGAAGCAGGTTTTGATTTTCCCTCATTCAGCAGAACTTTGTTCAGCACTTCTAAGTCATCTTCTGAAAGTGAAGAACCACATTTCTCTCTTCAACATCAACACTTTTTCATTTACGATTTCAACAACTCATCTCGATTCTTTAGCTCTACACTTATTTTCAACCTGAAATACTAAGGGTAAAGTTTCTAATATAAAACTTTTTTTGAGGGCCTAAGATTTGGGCTCAAGCGCTAAAACTTCTACAAGTATTATCAGAATTCCAATATATACTAATTTAAATGTGGCATCAAATAGGTAGACAGCAGAATTCACACTTTAATTAAGAATATTACGATTTATATATCTCAACCATATAATAAATATTATTTTATGGCATATATAAGTAATATTTGAATAAATGTTGCGACACACTGTAGCTATTGTCTGTCACTCACCACTGCTGTCTGTGCGCGGCCCGGCCGGTGGCGGGGACCTACAGGCACAACCAAAATTATCTTTTAGAAAATATACATCATAGAGACAAACACATGTAAATTTCAAATGTTTAATTACAATCATTAAAATTTAACAATACAATGTCGTTCTCAACTTGTTCACTCTCGAGTGGGGACGTGTCATTTCAGTCTTGTAAAGTTTTGGATTTTAACTATGTTCTAGTGATTTCTTGACAGAAAATTATAGACTATTTGAATAGAAATGTAATTGTTGTTAATTTTGGATTGAAACTATTTGATAATTTAAGGACTTGGGAATTACATACTCAGTACCTATTACTGTTACTATATTATCACTATATATCTATTATTATTATACTATAACTATTCTATTACTACGTGGACATTGTTTTGTGATTATGTTCCAATACGGAAGAAGAATTTCATCTTAATTGACGAATTATGCCGATTATTGATGTCTTATATGACGTCAATAGACTATGACGTCATATCTCACGTATAACGTACATACGTTTGTCTCATGACTACTAACAGGCTCCTATGTTCCAATAATGCTTGATTGTCATTTATTCATTTCCCCAGCTTTATGTTTGCTTGACAGATAACACAGAAATTCATGGACTTCGGTGTAACTATGGCCGAGCCTGACCCAGTGGACACTTCTCTTACTAGGACACCTGTTCAATGTTGAGACTTCCCACTTCTCCCCATTTCAGATTTTCTCCACATATCGTACCCGGTATACAAAGTGAATCTCACTTGTACGGACATTTTTCACTTTTGCCTAAAGTGCCTCCATAAGGTTCCACTGTACTGATATTAGAGGATTCTTTCTCCACGTTTATAGGGTCATATCACATAGCCTCTGCTGTGACTCAAACCCTGTGACAACCCGGTGATTTCCCTCCATCCCAGTGACAATGCATGACATCTTCACTCCGACTAAGACAGCAGACAGTCAAAAGCTCAACTATTTGCTTTGGAATGTCCTGTTAAGAACCATGAAATAATATCTTTGTCTACATTCAACATATCCTTCTCAAGAATTTTGCATGTTTCAACTGCAGCCAAATAGCAAGATTGATAGGAGAACTACATTGTATTGACGCATATTTCTTCAAACCAGCCCAACCCAAAACCTCGCTTCCCAAATTGAATGTTTATAATAATAAATCCGATAATCTCACCGTTTTGGAGGTGATGGAGACCTTTTGGCTGGTGATGGCGTCCGCTTGAACAGTGCACTGAAGACGTCCTTGCCACTAAACACACCCCCTTTGCTGGATTTCTTGGCAGACTTTGGAGAGTCTTGGATTGTGACCTTCTTGGCAGCTTTGGGGCTTCCAAACAACTCCGCCTCTTCCACCTCCTCTCTGTAAATGATAAACAATGTTTGACTACAGGTAAGTTTTAAATATTGATCGATTGCTATTTCAGACTACATTATTACGTGTACTTGGATTTTTCTTCCGTTTTAGATTAACATAAGCTTTGTTTCAATAAACAAAGAGCAGTTTGAGACAAAGTATACTTTACACCTTACAACCAAAGCAGATTTACACAAATCACTTACAATGGTGTCTGAGAGACTTACAACTGTGAACAATTTAACTGTGTTTGATAATGTGTAATACAGTAGGACTTGACCATCTCAAACTCTGATAACTCAAATGCATAGATAATTTGAGCAAATATCTCTTCCCTTTCACTCTGATAACTTCAAATTTCAGATATCTTGAATTTTTTATCCACTCTCTTCAAGTTGGAGTTAAGCAAGTGTACTCACCTGTGGCTGGCGTGTCCCCCCGCGGGGCTCAGCTTCCGGCCGCCCTGCTTCACACGCACGTCGCCCACCTACACAATCACAATCAAATCCTCACATTATTTGGGCAAGCACTAATTGTTCATCAATTTGAGCAGTGGCCAAGCTGCCTCACGACCGTTCACTCCAAACTTTCCCTTCATTCAGATGTGTTTGACCCATATTGTGTTAAACCTTTTAGCACAGTGTTTATATCAAACTGGTACTTTGACGTCTAAAATCTTACTATCTTACATGTTCTACACATAAGCAGAGCCAATGGGAGCCGACACAGGGGGCGCCCCCACCCCCACTCACCTTTTCCACCAAAATATTTCTGGTTCATGAGTTTTTGGCATGTTCGCTATCGATCGCACGTATGAAACCCATGAGATTCCTTAAGTGGGCCTTCCCCACTTTTCCAAAAGCCTGGATTTGCCAGTGGTACATCCGAACTTTCAATCACCATACAATCAGTGTGGCTTTGAAAAAAGCTGGTCGTCTAGAGGAATATGTAAGCTGATCGCAGGAAAATTGACAATGTTTTTTCCCTGTGCCTACCTGTGTGTTTGACGCGGCGAGCCGCATGCTGCCCACGTCGCCCGGTGCGCTGTTCTTCCTGTAGTACTCCCGCCGCCGCACCACAGGCGAACCACTCGCAGGGGAGCGTCTGGCAGATACAGAACACGGTCATGCTTGAATGAGGTAATCGTGTTGATAATAATGTAAATTTATCATTTTCATCTTTCACAACACAAAAATTTTCTAACCGTTTGACAGTTTCGTCTGCTTCTGCAGACATTTGGAAAATGTCTACAGAAGCAGACGAAACTGTCAAACTGTCTTAAGAAGAAAAATATGAAGTTTGGTGACCATAGGTCAAATACTTCTCCCTGTAGAGTGTTAACAAGGTTTATTACGTAACGCTCGTAAGTTCAATAGTAGGCCACAGTACACCAATATCAAATCACGTGAGGAGAGTGATATAGATATACCAAATGTCAAGTTTCGTGATGATAAGTCATAAACTGTTTCCAGAAGACAGATAAACACAATTACGTAATAATTTGTTTTAAAAAAAACATTGTAACTTCATCAAAAGTAGGCCAAAGTACACCAAAATCTAATCAGCTCTGGAGAGTAGTACAATGAAGCTAAATATGAAGTTTGATGACCATAGGTCAAATACTACTCCCTGTAGAGTGGTAACAAGATTTATTACGTAAAGCTTGTAAGTTCGTCAAAAGTTGGCCAAAGTACAAACAAAATTTTTTGAGAGGTACTTTTTTCCTCAAACAAGACATATTCAATTTGCAAATCAATAGCTCAAGTAGTCTTCGAGTTATCAGCCTGTTTATTTCGGACGGGCGGACGCACACACGGACAGAAGCAAAGCAAGAAATCCCCCTTCGGACTTCGTCCGGGGAGATTTAATTCTACAGTAAGTGTACAAATTCTCTGACAATAACCGAGATCAACCAAGTAATTTGTGTACATCTCAATCTACCTGTATAGTAAATTCCTGACACTTGCCTTCCAATAGAATAGAGCTGGTGTCATGACGAGCTTTGAAATACACCCTCCCACCCCCCACCCCCACCCAGCCCCACAACGATCTGGCTGCCACCAACTGACCTGCTGACTGCTGGACTGGCCTCCGGCGATGACCAGTTGCGGTCCTCCAGGAAGTTGTGTGGTGATTTTGAGCGCGCACGGCGGCGGCCGTCTCCAGGCCTTTCTCCACCGTCCAGGAGGCTGTGAGGCGACCGAGACCGGCGGCCGTCAACGTTGAAGCCTCGAGTGATGCCAGCAGCAGAAACGAGCCTGCCGAAACACAACATCCATCAGATAAGATCTAGTGAAGTGTTGTTGTGGAGATTCGCATGCTTTGATATGAAATTTAGTAGGGTTATAGTGTCGATTTAACATGCATGGTACTTTTTTTAGTACATTCAGAACCAAGTAGGCTCCATCAGAGTTTTACTACTTGGCCTGGGTGGGGATCGAACCCCGGACCTCTGGGTCAACTGCGCCGCTTAGGCTAAAAACCTTTGCTTCAATGACGTATTGATACCCACTACTAGCTCTGATGTCATGTCTTCGTCCCAACGTATGTCCATGATGGTTAAGAATTTATAGTACTGAGTAGATCTAGTAAGTGTTGAGATTCGCATGCTTTTATTATGAAATTTAGTAGGGTTACAGTGTCGATTTAACATGCATGGTTCGATCCCCACCCAGGCCAAGTAGTAAAACTCTGATGGAGCCTACTTGGTTCTGAATGTACTAAAAAAAGTACCATGCATGTTAAATCGACACTATAACCCTACTAAATTTCATATCAAAGCATGCGAATCTCCACAACAACACTTCACTAGATCTACTCAGTACTATAAAGGAGATACTTAACGATCATGGACATACGTTGGGCATTTTTGTGACATCAGAGCTAGTAGTGGGTATCAATACGTCATTGAAGCAAAGGTTTTTAGCCTTGTGGATATGGCGTAGTTGGTATGGCGTTGGCTCTGTTGGCTAGTCGCTAAGCGGCGCAGTTGACCCAGAGGTCCGGGGTTCGATCCCCACCCAGGCCAAGTAGTAAAACTCTGATGGAGCCTACTTGGTTCTGAATGTACTAAAAAAAGTACCACGCATGTTAAATCGACACTATAACCCTACTAAAATCCATCAGATAACTTATAGTGGTGGCAAAAGTTACTACTCATGCAAAAAATCTTACTCGTCCTACATGTTGTGCACATTTAAGCGCGAGAAAAGACTGGTCTAGAGGACGAGTAAGCTAAGACTGTTGGTTTAATACTAGCGGATGAGTACTTGGCATTATGGTTAGGAATCTATAGATCTATAGAATAATAATTTCTTATTACTGTATTATTACAGCATTACGAAGACAAGTGGTCTCACCCAGCCGGTCCCTGGAACTCGGGGTCTGCGTATTTGCCTCCGCGCGCCGCCGCCCGCTTCTCAGCCTCCACCTGCCACTCCGTCTTACCTATGCCGCACGCAAAATACCTCAATTCACTCCATTAGGTTGAAAATATATTGTGGAAAGCCGTTTTCTCAGCAGTTTGCCCCAAATGCTCAATTCTGATTGGCCATAGAGTATTTACCTATTTTGTGACTGGTGAGAACATTGTCTGATTCTCATTAACATGTACAAAACATTGCATGGCCACTTGGCAAGTATTTTTCTTTTCTTTTTTTTTAGATTTACAGATTCATTTATACCCAAGCCCAATTGGGTTGCAGGCCCGATTATGCGAGTAACATAGCCGCGAAGGTTATCTAGCCAGGTTTGGCTGCATACTCAAGCATTATTATTTCTAAATGTAAATGTAGTTATTTATAGTCGCAATTCACTGTTATAGGAGACTGTATAGGAGACTGTTGAGCTGAAATGAGTGAGCCTTGGACAGGATTATTGGCTACAGAACCATCTGCCTACAGAGTTTGTGTCATACAGCCTTGAAAAAGTGTACAAACGAAACGTCAGTTATGGCAAGTTTCAACGGAGAAAAAGATTCAACACTTTTTTCAAGCACACATTTGAGTACCTGTTTGTGTGGGCTGCTGTGGCATGTGTTTCTTGGCCTCTTTCTGGCGCTTGCCTTGCCGCGCTTCCATTTCAATCTGCCACGAAGGCTTCTGGGGTCGAGGCGTCAGTCTGCCAATCAATATAGGCCAGGTTACTTCTGGTTCTTTCCAAACACTAGTCTTTCGAAGACGTTATTTGATAATAGCTAATCTTTAAGAAATTATGAAAAACAACTCATCTTAACATTATAGATGACATTTTACGTGTATCTGACATGATTGAGGAGAGAAAGCAGCAGACAATCTATCATCCATGGGCCAGCGTTAAATGCACTGATAATTCATAGACCAATATTGCTACTGGCAACATGCACCTTTCTGTTGGCGCAGGTTGCGGTCTGCTCCCCACGTCCTGTGACGGCGGACTGACCGCTGCGTCCTCACTGACCGCCGCGTCCCCAGTGACCACATCGTCCAGTTTGTTGAGCAGCGCAATGGAGTCGTTGATGGTGAATGCTGAGAAAGTGTTGTTGATTGAGGCTGACTCGGCGCCGGGAAGTGAGGCGACTGAGGATGACGGAGAACTGGGGAAGAAACGAGCAGCTTGTAACATTTTCATCCATGAAATAGTTAAAATGTCTTTGTAATAAAAAGCTAGAAATAAGCACACTAACTGAATTGCAAGTTTGGATGGTGACTCACCCGTTGCTGGCCGGTGGTGGACTGACCACTGGCCGAGACTTGAGGATTGACTTGGGGGCAGCTGCACACCCGGCCACTGGCTCCTACAACAGGCATGTGTCCACCGTAAAATCAGCATGTAAACACCATATTTTTTCAACATTGAAATTCCCTACTTTTTCCCTACTTTTCCCCTATTGAGTGAGGTTTTTCAAGGTCATTTTCGTTTGCACTATTTAATTAAAAATTGTAGTAATTCATAAAAAATAACAAAGATTGTTTCATAAAATGTTAACTTACATGACAGCAGTTAGAACTCCCAAAAAATAGCCTACCAACTGAGCCATGAACTTTGAAACCAGCCGGCCTGGGCCAAAATCAGCCACTACCGGGGCCCTGGGTAGGCTCTATTTCATACGTAGGGGCAGTGGTACGAGTAGTATCACTTTAAAAAATATCCAATCATATACAATAGTAACACACAGAGCATCTTTTACAATTTCTCATATACAGGACAACCTCAATTATCCGATTTTAATTAGCTCCATCAAGCTTCTCACAACATTGCTTGCTACAATAGTAAGCCTTTGAAATCATTGTTTAAGTGTTGCCACAACACGATCCTACAACTGAATCCTCAACCAAGTTATTGTAAACAATAAGTTACCTGTTTAATACCACAAGTCTTTTGAAAAGTTCTCACCACTTCAAAGGACAGGACCGCCTGAGACCGGTTTAAATAATTAGCGGTTCGTTGTTGTTAGACATTCGTCTGCTGTACTCAACTTTATTTTACACAAACAATAAACAACTATGTGTATTTTTTCAAAGTTGTAGATGTTTAATTGAAACAAATAGATATAGTATATTAATAAAGGGCTTGATATAATTAGAAATTGGATATCAAATGAATATCAAATGAAACCAGGATATTTAAGTCTATGAATACACTTTGGATGTCTTTTAGACTGAACAAGTGTAGCTTTTGTGATATTAAATGAATGTGACTAGAAAACCCAAAATTACGAAGCATCGAAGCATATGCTCCTGAAAATCTGGATTTTCCTAGAACTTTCGGATTATTGGAAATTTCGGATGAAGGATATTCGGATAATATACTGTATAGATAACATTAGATATGGGATTTAATATCTATTTCTACCTTTTAACTTTCGCCATGTCTAGTCACACCGCTGTATGCCGCACCAGATGCGATTCAATATGCTGCTTGGCGCATGTTTTAAATCCATTGTTCGATCAAGTACGTTGCCGTTGGTGGCGGCACAATCATTTCGAATGTAAAATGAAAATAACAAATAAAATGCCTGATTTGCTCAAAATTCCTTAGTTTTTCCCATTTTTAGTAACTTTTTGCTGATTTCCACACTTTTTCACGAGCTGGCAGAAACATTTGGTAAGTGAGCACGTTTTGGCACCGGTGCCGTGGGAGCATTAGTCACCTGCGTGGGTTTGAGGATGCTGTCGAGACTGCCGCGCCGCCGCCCCGCCCCACACGACCGCCCCGCCACCGGCTCCTCATGGCTCTTCAGGATCGACCTACAGTCAGAGGACGAGGCGGTGAGGATAGAAGTATATTGTTGTGGGGTCTTGCCGACTGGTAGCACCAATCTTATCATGACCCCTTACAGCCATAACACACAGTCAGCATTAATGTCATCGTACTAGAGAACATCTTTGCATACAGCAGAAACTAAAACAAGACCACCCTGGGGAGTGAATCAATGCCACAGTCAAAATGCATAAAATTACTGGTGTTTGTAGCCTATCAAATCATGCTAATTTGCATATTTGTGTTTGAAAAGTAAGTAGTAATTGTAAGTATAATTGGTTCCTTAAAGATATCATTGTAAAGGTAGACTGAGATAGGTCTTGTTGAACGCAGCTCTGGCTGGATTAGCAAAGTAAGAAAACTTGTAATAGAAGGAAAGAAAGGCATGAGCTTGGTAGATCCAAATGACCGAAATGCTTGGAGAGGACGGTTGTGATGTAGACTGGGCAGCCAGGACACACCATCTGAACGAGGAATAATTAGGGCCTGCTTATAGAAATTTAGGATTTGATTGACTGATCTAATGCGTTAAATGCGGCTGCTTCACCTCCTGCCGCTACTGTGTGCCGGCCGGTACGCTGACACGTCAAACTGCACCTCGCGGTCTGGCTCCGCCACGCCCAGACACTTGAGGATGCCGTGTTTTGTGTGCGTCTCCGTGTGATCCATGTCATCATGGTGTGACTTGAGGATTGGTTTGGGCGGAGTGATGCGTCTCTCTGGATTGTGGCCAGATCCAGCCGAGTTCAGATCCTCGTGGCTTTTCTTCAGGATTGACCTGAAAGTCAGATTCAATGTAAACAACACATAACTTATATATAATACAGGGCTGCCAACCCCTCAATAGCCATTTCTGTACTCAGGACGCCAAAAATTAGTATTTTAGGGGTATTCCGTGGTGGAACGGCAAACGGTCTGCAAAAATACTGGGTGTAAAAAGAAATCCATAAGCGCAAAACTGACATGTATGTATTTCTGGTGTAATTTAACCAACATTCAGGGCTTTTAACACCAATCACAAGCACACATATCTATGTTGGGATGCAGTTCCTGTCCTTTTACTTCATAAAAAGTAATTATTAATAAAGAAAAATACACAAAGTGGGGAAATCTGTATTTTGAAGGTAGAATTAGTATTTGGGTATTTTTGGTCGGAAATCTGTATTAATACCCGATATATCTCTACTAGTTGGCAGCCCTGTATATATATGTGTTTCCCAGTGCTTGTGGATACATTTTGAAACTTCTTGATATAGTCAAATGGAAGCTTACGATTGTAAAACCTGTCTTCAGCTATATCTATCGTTGGTAGAAATATGCCTGCTAAAAAGATGGGTGAGAGAGAGAGAGAGAAGTTTGAAAACGTAACTTATAAGAAACACAGAGATGTAAACCTATCACCGCATAAAATCTTAATCCGAACCTTGAAAAATCTTAATTTTCCAGCAAAAATCTTAATAAAAAATGAGAAAAATCTTAATAAAATCTTAATGTTTTATGGTTTAGTACATACTTAAAATGACAATAAAAATATAAGAAAATATTAATTTAAATACTATTTGTATAGTGGGTATTAAAATTACGAAGTATTTGATGGTTTTATACTTACCCCATATATCTAGCATATGTCCGTATGATGGTCGTCTTGACACTCCTATCATTTTACAAGGCTTAATTATTCTCCCACTGTAACATCCATACACGTCTACACTTACATGTACACCATGTAACAACCCCAAACCCATCCCACTGGCACTGTAGTCTGTACACTAAGTTCTGATTCAATATCTTCTTGTGAAGAGCAGAAGACTTTGACACTGACACAGTTGGGCCATAACTGCCATCAAGTATTATAAATCACACGTCCGTGGTACAAA
The DNA here is from genome assembly GCA_019095985.1 of Streblospio benedicti. Lineage (NCBI taxonomy): Eukaryota > Metazoa > Annelida > Polychaeta > Spionida > Spionidae > Streblospio > Streblospio benedicti. The sequence goes on along the minus strand of CM032669.1, from coordinate 3,652,042 downwards.
TACATTTTATGACTGCTGATAATCGCTGTTTATCTTGTAAAATGAAATAATTTAAGTAAAGATTAGCAAAACTGAGAAACCAGTCGCCATTTTTGAAAATGCAGTGATCGGCATCCAACTATACACGTATTTATCGCAATGCAAAAATAACAGCTTGAAAACACGTTTTCCATGCGCACTATTAATTACCGGCGTGATCCAGCCAAAGCTACCTTCGTTTTTATGAAATCGATGTCACATTGAACGGTAAAACTGGGTCAATGTCTGTCAAATCGGCCACAGACTCAATATTTCAAGGAAAAGTGTATATTTTGTACGAAACTATTGGAATCCCGTAATAAACCTGCAGCCCGGACGTAATGATTTTTCAGACCTCAAAAAACGTAAAATTACGGGTATTTCTCGTAAGTTCACATCTCTGGAAACATATATGAGAGGTATTATTTTTCATCACTTAAAATAGGGCCACTAATAATGGCTACAAAATAGCTCAGAACCACTGGCTATGATGGCGATGACCTCACCTGGGCTCCTGCTCCTCTGTGTCCATGTCGTCATCTTCGTTTCCGCCTCCTGCATTCTTCAGTATTGACCTTACTGGGGTTACGGGTCTCGAGTCTGTCCCCCGAACATCCTCACTCGACTTCTTCAGGATGGACTTGGCTTCGACCCCTAAGTCCTCATGGCTCTTTTTCAATATGGAGCTGTTTGTGTGGGGAAAAGAGGGTACTTTATCAAAAATAGAAATAAAAATCAGATTTAAATTTGGAGCATTGTTATTTATAACAGGCAGTGAAAATTTCAAATGACTCATGGAAAAGAAGTCAATTAATTTGTGTAGCCGCAATCAACACACAATCAACAAATCTATCAAATCCTAAATCTATTTGAGCATGCCATGATTATTACTAACTTATTACTTGCTAAGGCTTCTCTAAGGCTGCCTATTGCAATGACATAGACGCAAGTTAGCACCAGCAACAATTTCTCAATGTTCAAAACTCTAAGTTAGTGGTTTTGAATTCCTGTGCGCTGAGTTTCGCCTGTGCGTACCGTGGCTCGGCAGACGCTGTGCATTCGTCCATGACGTCGTCATGACTACCGTACTTGAGGATGGACTTGGGCTGCTGCCGCTCCGGGGACAGCCGCTCCTCGGATCGGCTCTTCAGGATCGATCTGGATCAGAGAATCACATCAAAAATTACTTTCAGGATTAGGGAGGAGGCAAGAACTTATTTTGTGTGAATGGATCACTCTGTACATTATCATCGATCACTCTGATAGCTCAAAATTTTGGATAACTTGAATTTTTTATTTACTCTGTTAATGTTCAAGTCTAATGACTGGGCCCTGATCATGGTACGAAACTCGTGAGAATTTGCTCACAGACCACAGGGCAGGAACTAGATGAAAAGGAACCAGCCCTAACAGAGCTGTCTGGTTCTTAATCATGTTAATATTGAGAGCCCTCAAAAGCAGTCTGTCCACCAGGGTGTAAACTTTTGAACGCAAGCTGCTCTGGCAAAAACCAGCAAGCCGCAGGACTTGCTGTCACTGACCTGGGCACGGACTTGCTACGCGGCTGTCTGCCCGCGGTGGCGGCTGCGGTGGGCAGGTCGTCGGTCGAGCTCGGCTTGAGGATGGAGGTCAGTGCCGGTGCCGGCGGGTGGCACTCAGACAGCGACCTGCAGCAACACGCAGGTGTTCTTATATTTTGAGAGCCTCTAATGCATGGTTTTTTTTCTGTATGTGTACGACGAGTAGCATTAGTATTTTTGTTGCCATACAAGCCCTGTAAACTAGTGAGTTCTATGAGTAATGTGGATCACCTGTTCCTGGTGGGGGAGTCCCCCTCGGTGTTGAGGCTCGTGTCCTCGCTCATGTCCCTAAAGGCCTGGGACAGCAGGCGGCCCGGCGGACGGTCAGACACCACCACCTACACAACACAATCAACAAATCTATCAAATCCTAAATTTATTTGAGCAGGCCATAATTATTCCGCCTTCAGTGGCCCAGTCTACATCTCAACCGTCCTCTCCAAGACTTTCGATCATTTGGATCTGTTAGACCCAGACTCAGACATGTTTAATCTTTTTGTTGTTCCCTTGATATATCATGGGCCACTGATAGGTGTACAGTAGGGACATTCTATCTCAAACTATGACAACTTGAATTTATGCATAATCCAAGCAAACATTTGCCATTCATGTTACTTTAATGTCCACACCGCGATGTCGCGTCGGGCTCAGTCGCGTTGGTGTGGACACGCTTACGACTACGATTCAATCAATATCCATCGCGTTAGAGGCCATCGTCAAGACTGAGGATGTTCAGTCGTAGTCGGGGCTCGTCGTACATTGTTGGCACTAGTTGCGTTGGTGTGAACAGGCCTATGACTCGACCGGCCATCTTTTCATTTAAAAAGTGTATACTACGTCAATATGTACAGTATCTATTAAAAGTACGATTTGCGTGTGTGGATACTGCATATTCAAGATACATCTTTCCTGTTATATTTAGTTTATGAAACTCTCGCCAGGATGGCTGCAGGCTTACACCAAAACGTTGTCGTGGTGTGGACAGGCACCATCGTAAGCAGACGCTAGTTTCATGTTTCTATACGACGCTCTCTGACTGTCGTAGAGTGTTGGGCAGTCATACCGGTGTGGACGGGGCTTTTACATTGAAAATTTGCCTGATAATTCGAAATTTTGGATAGTTCAAGTTTGAGTTAAATGGGACCAGCACCTCAAGAGTGCTCAACCGAACACGGAGTAAGAGCATATAAATATATATATAAATATATAAATATATATATATATATATATATACATATATAAGTATTTGTCATTTAATAAATACTTATTAATGCTCCTAATAACTAGTTGAGCACTTTATGAACATGCAGTTAAATGATTCATAAACATTATATATATACATATATATATAGAGAGAGGTTTTATAAGAAGTTCTAGGTGTAACATTTTATTTACAGCTTCTTTCTTTTCCATGTAGCATTTCATTCTGAAGATTGTGCATGTGCAGTGCACATATGCATGAAACAAGTTGTAAATGAAATTTTACACCTATAACTTGTTGTAAAACCTCTATAAATTGCTCCTATCTTGTCGAGCACTATACCAACTGATGGTGTCATGCTCTCTCTCTATATATACATGAAGGTATCCAATAAATAATCAATATATTCTCATCAAAATTGTAACATTAAAAATCCTCCAAGCATTAAGATACCTCATTGAATGTGATAGTCGACACTCGTCCTGATGAATCGTCTTCATTGGCATTTTTCTGTCTATCCTCTGATTTTTGATCCTTTCCCAGTGTGAAGTGATCTATGCGTTCTCTGGAATTTTGTAAGTTGGAATTATTATTTTTCTCTCTTTTTGGTGAGAGTTCTTTATTTCGAACATCTGCTTTTTTACTCCCAAACTTAGATGCACCACTGTCTTCAACTTTTACACATGTATCACTAGATTTGTTATCCAATTTTGATTTTTCTCCATCTAGATTCTGTCTTGAAAACCTATCAGCAACTGTCAACTTTGATTTTTTCTCATTTGTATCACTGACTGATTTACCCTTAAGTTCGAACCTAGATCTTGGTGACTCCTCTTTCTGAGTTGGTTTGTTACTCACTGAATCAGGTGATTTAAAATTTTTGGACCTATCCTTCATACCCAATCTAGGTGATTTTGGACCTTTGGTCCTGTCCCAGTCACCATCATATCTTGAAGACACAGAATTAACTGATGAAACAGAAGACGTTTTGCTGCTATATCCAGTTTCTTTTGTTTTCCCTAATCTATCCAATCCACCAACTCTGTTGCTTTTAACATCTTTACCCTTCATATCAAACCTTGAAGACATAGCGCTACTAGTAAAGTTGACAGAAGTTTTACTGTCGAACACATCTTTAGTCCTGTCCCCGACTCTACCTAGCCTTCTCCCAGTATCTACCACAGCACCAGTATCACTTGCACCATTTTGTCCAAACCTCCCTCCCTTTCTGTCTTTCATATCATTGACATCTGGTTTATTGCTTTCAGCATCAGCTTTCCCAAAACCACTATTGGCTTTACCAGTCGTACTACTGACTGCAGCTTCACCTCGTGGTGGGGGCTTGGAGGCTGGCAGTGGGGGAGGTGAAGGGGAACGCGGAGACTGACTGCCTTCATCTGATGAAACAGTTACACGTTTATTAATTACAGAATACTTACTTTCCACCTTGTCTCTATTACTCAGTTCACTCACACTCTCAGTCCGTGATTCTGGTGCATCAAACTCGCTTTTCTTGAAGAAGCTCTTCACCAGATTTTGTGTTGCATAAGTGATTTTTCCTGCCCGATCATCTTCAGGCTCATCCTGGTGAATAACTGTCGTCTTACTCTCGTTCTGGGTAACCGAGCTCTTCCAGCCTCTGTCAGTCTTCAGCCCCGATGGAATGGTGCGCATGCTCACTGTTGTAGTTGTGGTTGAGTGGGAGCTGTCTTTGATGACGCCTCGGCTGGAGCGAACCGGACTAGTTGCCTTGGAGTCTTTGCTTGGTTCACGATTGTTCCATCTAGGTGCAACCGTATTGTGAGCATTAACCCCAGAAACTGACACTTTATTTTGACCATGAGAATGGCTGACTAGACTAACACTTGAGCCAGAACTGTCTGCTTCCTTAGTGACTGCCCTGATGTTGGCTAGGTTACCCAGAAGGCCATGCAGTACACTCGTTTCTGACTTGGGGCCAGAAAACTTGTAACCAACTGTTGTAGCAGGTTGCTTTTTCTCGTGATAAGTCCCTAATAGTTGAGGATCTGCCTTCGTCTGTGATGATGAGATGGCAGATTTGGGCTCATACTTGTGAAATTCCGATGTACCGGCAGCATTTGAGTTGCCCCACACACCTGGCGAACCCCGACCATTTTCAAACTGGTTGTTTCTGGTGGAAATGGGTTTGAAACTATTGATGGGTGTGGCCTTTGTTTCCACTGTTTTCAGTCCTTTAATGCTAGATTTGCTAGCATTACTGCTGGAGCTAGAACTGCTAGAGCGGACGGATTCTTCTGAATCAGACTCCTCATAGCTTGCCGTAGGTTTTGGCATGAATGGTCTATGGAACAGTGATTTGGGGATTTCTACTGGACGAGGGGAGCCCTTCTGCATACCAGCCGTAAAGTCAGACCTGAAACAAACATGGAAAATTTAAGTTACAATTATTGTGTGTGCATTTAGTAACAAACTATAACATTAGTACATAAAATGAATCACATCATGTAATATTAGGAAATATTTCAAGTGGATTTTTATGATAAAAAATTGAATACAACTCTATTTGTAAATTCCTAGATGCACTGTCATTCCTACATCAATTTTTAGACCGAAATATTACAAAAATATGTTGGTTTGAAAATGCATGTAGGATGAGAGCAGCCGTATGTAACATAATTTGTAGAACTTTCATACTAAAATGAGAAACGAAGTGGTTCACCTGTATGGCGCGGGAGAACTATTCAACGAGCTCAGCTGTGTTTTCTTTGCAGGCCCTGCAGGCTTCACCCACGGCAGACCAACTTTTTCTTCTTTTTTCAGGCTTGCTAAAAAAGGTTTCTTGGCTGCTGAGTGTTGCTCAGCAACTGTCTTAATAATACTGGCCTCACCACTTAGAAATGGACTGTCCTTCACATTTTGTTTCCGCTTTTCTGGCTGTCTGTTCTCCTTTCCTCTTTCTATCACACTTTCTTCATCCCGTCCTCTGTCTATTGCATTTTTATTGTTGTTTAAATGATTGTCTACTGATTTTGTTATTGCATTTGTCTTATTCCTTCCTCTGTCTATCCCATTTCTGTCATCTTTTGATATATCTGTTAATGAAGACTCCAACGATGTCTTGAGAGACTCCATTGAAGATGTGGAAGACTTGGGTGACCTAGGAAGACAGAGTACATTATGTACGAGCATGTTGCATTCAAAGATTTTAATACGATTATATTTACATTGACAATAAACATATATCATAGTTAACTATTTATGCCCCACACCCACGTCTCCTCCCATGTAAGCCCTGTAGCCTGGCTCCTTCAAGACATCCCCCAATGAAAACTCACTTTCAACTGTGTATATATTTCACTTTCATGTAAGGTATCTGTCCCCTATATTCAAAGAAATTTAAAAATACAACCATCAAAGAATGCAGAATTAGCAAATCGATCCCCAAATTGCATTATAACTTTTATAATTTCTTTAAAGCAAACATCAGACATTTCTGCCCTAAATGTGTGTTTGTTGACCTTTGCGACCTCTGCTGTTCACGCATGCACCGGCGGTGATAGAGCCGCGTGCCCTCTATCATGCGCTCCATGATGTAGACTTTCTTTCCGCAGACGCAGCAAATGTCACCCAGAGTGTTCCGCTTGGCCCGGCGGCCCGACTCTACTTCCGTCTCCTGGAAAACGAAGGCAGAGTGGAAAATGAATAAACTTCACTCAAACAACAACGTACATCTATCATATTTCAATGGCATAATAAGTCTATGCAATCATGTCTGTTAATGAAGACTCCATCGATGTGGATGACTCCACAATGAATCTGTTTTTTCTGGACACGGAATTTTGTCTAGATAATTTGATAATTGAATATTTTGGAGATTACAAACATCCACATCTTCAATGATTAGTGATTGCCTTTAAGATTTCTCCTACGTAAGCCTAAATGCATAGAGGCTCTGCATATGTGTATTCAACTGAATGTTTTGAAGGATCACATTAAACATCAACCTGAAAATGCAATGTGAACATTTAAAGTGAAAATAAAATAAATGGTTTAAAATGATTACCTATTTTGATTTTGATAACTTTCCAATGATGTTATTTTGACAGATTATAAGACTATTTTAGATTCTGCATATGATCACAATAAAAAAAAAAGAAAATAAGAAATCTTTGCTGCATTGAATTTTCATTCTAATATTTGACACCCAAGAAAAATAGAATACAAAACAATGGTAGCTATTTTCAAATATACATATAATTTTTCAAAAATAGAATTCATATGAAATAAAAACATGATCAAAATTCAATAAAACAATACTAAATTCAACAGTTTCTTAGACAGTAACTATCGATAACAAAAAATAAGACTGATTTTTGTTTAGTGTAAGACTGTTTACCCTGCCTCGCTTCCTTGCCCTAGCCATCACCATAGATCACCACTAACTTACTGAAGATGACAAATAAACAGGCGTTTCTTAGTTCCCTGGCATTTTCTACTCTACCAACCATTAATACACAAAAATAATCCAGCAAAAATTGTTTCTATACGCTCGATGTTTTCATGATTTGGTTAGTCCTGAACATTTGAACCAACATCCATATAGTATACACGAGTCACATAATGAAATCATGTTCAAGTCTTCTCACTTTTCATTAGTCTGATTACATTAAACCCTGATAAAATTTTAATTCTTTACTTTTTACAGATTTGTATAAAACTTAAACAAATAGATGTATCAACTACATGTATGGTAGTTCATAATATTCCTTGTATATAAAGTGACTGTGGACTGTATTACTGCTGCCAACATCACTTCACACAGAGCGCTGCATATATGAATATAATATACGCACTGTGTATAACTTAAGGGGATGTGGGGAGATATATGAACTATTATCACAAGTATGATCACACTTTTTTGTAAGATTAGATATACAGTGGACATGCATTCGAATACATTTTATCTTATGATTAGATTATGTAAATCATGGATAGAATCGTAAAAATTCATGGATAGAATCGTAAAAAAATTGATTGTATGAAATGTATCTTCATGAGCTAAAATCTTTGATGTGTGATGTGTGTAACTTATAAACTAGTACATAACCCACACATGGAGGAACTTTCTGTGAAAAATCTGAACACTAATATTGGTCTCTTACGGTATAATTGACACCAATTTACATAGATCAGGATGAAACATTTCCAGATTCAGTCCTGTACTTCTATGTGGAAGAGTTAAAATATACATAACATATTTTGGTAAACTATGAAATAAAGAAAGGTTACTGTATATAATGAGATCTATATACATTTAATATTTTGCTCTGGACAAAGACTGTTTATTTATGGTAATTGTTACCAGTGCGTAGCTAAAGGCTGTTGTGATTGCATTAGACTATTTGTGACAACAAAACCGAATAGGTGTTATGATTAATAACAAAAATCTCTTCTGTCGCAATACTATTGTAAAAGGCGACAACATTTTACAATCAGTGTGATGCATGACAAATGTTAGCAACATGTAGAAAGAACTGTCTCTGCAAGTTCAAATACAATTAAAAAATCAAGGTCTGTAATATTTCACTGTTCAAAATTTACAAAATATTATATTTTTACATTTTCTCTGGAAAATCAAGACAGTCTAAGAGATGTGAAAAGTAACAAGCACTCAAGCAGGTGTTTCTTAGCAACCACATTCCTGACAACCAATCAGAAATATGCAGCTAATATTGTAGCCAATCAGTAAAGAGATCAGTTGTCAAGTAACTGTTTCAATTGCCAGTACCAGACAATGTGGCAGCCATTTCCAAGTCACCAATAACTCAACTTTGTTGCTTAGTGACCAATCAACCTTTATGATTGGCTACCTTTATTGCATCAGGTTTTATAGGGAGGTTAGCAATAGAAACAATACTGTTATATCATCTAACATTCTTTAAACTTGTTTTTTTTTTCAGTTATCTGGTGCTATACTCTCCCTCATCCTGTATGTGCTGTGGTTATCATGGTTACAAAAACGTAGGCCACTATCTATTTCAAGCCAGCAGGGTACATGGTTCCATAAAAAACGCTGGCTATTAAAATACAATGTGTGCTTGTCACAAACACAGCAAATTTTTTGAATAAAATATCAACATAGTTGCGTCTATAGTAAGAACAAATAAATCACATAGCGATCTTACAGCCCCGTGATTGGACCCAGTACCCTGCCCCAAAGCACCTGCTGCCACCTATACCAGCTGCGTGAGTACTTACTACTGCATCACACATGACCCCGCCTCTCCCTCCTTCTCTCCAACTTTTTCTCCTTCCTTCTTTCCATCAATCTTTCCTCTTTCCTCATTTCCTCCCCCCTTCTCTTGCACAGCGTGTGACCCAGGTACTTCATATTCTGATACATCAGGCAGCTGCTGTTTTTGTGATGGTGAAATTACAACTTTTTGTCCACTCAAAAAACTTTTACTATTTGACTGGTACACGGTTTGTTGGTCACCTTTCTTGTATTCTTCAAAAAACCTGTTTCCACTGCTACGACCATCTATGTCAGAAACCATCGATCTTACACAGCCTTCATTTGCTTTACCACCGTAAACATGTGTATGAACAGCTCCGGGATATCTATCAATATTTCTGGGTCTAATAGAACTTTTTGGTCGTGTACCATCTTTTGGATAACTTGAACTGATGGATGTGCGTCCTTCCTTCTCACTAACAGATGGCACTTGTTCAATGATAACTTGGTCATCATCATCATCATCTATTTCTAGGTATTCAGCGGCTGGCTGCTGTTGCTCTTCACCAGAATCTTTTTTTGAACCCTCCTCACTATCAGCATTAAACAATCCGCCAAATACCTGACCCAGTTTAGTCTTTATGCTGCTGAAAAATGATCCCTGGTCTTTCTGGTCCACTCTCTCCTTGCCACTCTCCCCTGTCTTAGGCTTCACAAACCCCCGCATTTCCCCTTTCTTCCTTAACGCCTCTTCATTCACATCTGACAAATCCTTGCTCAGTCTCCGAGGTCTTGGAGGGGGTATATAGTCATTTTCATCGCTTGTACTATCCTGTATTTCATGCAGGTTGCCAGGTCTGTGTTTGTGACTGTCCTCCCTGTGTCTCCTTCCTTGCAAACCATGCTTTATTGCATGCTTTTCAACATGCTTCCTATGGTCTAAATCATGATCAACGTTGTTTTTGTACTTTGTACTTGCATTGTCTATTGTTTTCATGTTACTTCTATCACTGATCGAGGAGGAATGAGGATTTTTGATTACAGGACTAGAGCCTTTACTTCCACTAGTACCATTTTTACTGTGACCTAATTGCATAGGCTGTAATGGAGATTTCTGTCTGTTGAAAGAGTTACTCCCTTGAGAATCTCCATGACTCGGGAGTTTCCTTCTATCAGACCAATCACTACTATTGCTGTGAGAGAATGCTGTGCGTGCTCTAGAGATACTCCTGTCATGTCCTCGCATTACTTCACTTGTAGCATCAAGGTCCTCATTTAGATCTACCAATACATCCACATTTTCTCCTCTCATGTTCAACCCATTACTTTCATGAAATTCAGCATCCTTTTTTAATCTTCTTTTAGGGATCTGAGTTGAACAAAATAAGAAAGGTGTTTAACTTAACACATGATACAAGTTTGCAGTTGTTAATTTCAAACTGTAGAGGGAACCACCTAAAAGTCGTTACTGACTACCGGTAATTCATTTGAACATGCATCATTTCTCATACAAAACAAAATAAAGCCTTTAAACATAAAATAACAGATTTTCATATTAAAGTCTTCATGCAGTGTATATAACATACCACATATCTAAATAGCAGTCACCCTACAAGAGAAGCAAGGGAATAGAAAAGCTGTATTACTTCTTATTCAAATAAAAACTACATGGACACAAATGACTTGTTACTTAAATGGAATTTATTTTGACAATATGAGATATCGCCGTTATAAAAATCAAGAATAAAACTAGAGGGGAAAAAATTGGATTAGAATGTTTAAGCTGCAATTATAATGTATCCCTAGTGCATCATTTGAAGCAGCAGGCAAGTGAATTCATTGATGCAATTCTAACATATCCCATGTACAAAACATGGGCATATGCCTGGTTTGCTTTTGAATGACCCAGAAAAAGTGTCAGCTGTATAGCATCAATACATATTCACCTTGAGGTTTCTTTGCTTACACACAAACAGTTGATGATGAAAGACATATTGTGAAGAAAAAATACCGGTATGTAATTCTATAAATGACCATAACTTGACATTGAGATAAAGCAGCAGCCCCGTACCTTGGACGCGGCCCCAATAAAAGGGTTGGGCGAGTCATCCACCATCTTGGGCCGTTCACGCTTGGCCGCTTGCTTGGCTTTCACACCAGGACCTCCAGCTGTACAAAACAAAACATGCATTGGTCACATATTTCATCGATGACAAAATCAGACAAGCTAAATATAAGACGTATATAATGTATGTTCATGATGTATTTGAAGGGAAATGATGAGCAATGTGGAGCTGCCGAGTACTCACCTGGCTGCTTGTCCTGGAAGTAGTTGTAGTACTGCGACACGTACGTCACCACACACAGCTTGTCCGGCACCCGCATGTTCACCATATCCTCGGCGTCCAGCAGCGCCGGGATGCTCAGCTCACGCTCAGCAACAGAGAATGCCTGTGTGACAGAGGATGGAAACTCGCTATTAAGAACGAATGGGGGCAATGTGTGTGGAAATAAAAAAATAGAAACAACCATTGCTGTTTAATCAGTGTAACTTATCCCCAAAATAGGAATTAAATGTTGAAAATATCTGACTCTGTCTCTGAGAGAGACTAAAAAAATGCCATTTTCATGCAAGTGTTTATTATGTAAACCATTCAAAATAACAGAGATTGCCATGTAGATGTGGCAAAAAAAATAGCTTTTTCATTCCTATAATTTTACTCCCTGTTCCTAATGTTACTCCCTGAACTTGCTGTCAGCACATTATCTAGTAATAACTACTCCCCACATAATCATGATACATGACATAAATGTTGCTCACGAAAACAGGGAGGGTTTTACTTCAGTTTTGTGGTTTCGGTATTATGGCAAATGAATAAAAGTTGTTAGAATTACACTTTAGTTTATAAGTAAACGAACATCAAAACTGGCGGTCTCAGCTTTTTCTGCTAGGATACCTGTGACTAGCTGACGAAGGATAACAGGATCAGGACAGTCTTTAAAACTATGTGTATTATAGCTCAGCATTGAAAACAGCGATTTAACAACCTAGACAACAGAATGCCATTTTAAAACTTTTATCTTGATCAAAAATGGCCTCCTAACATTATGAATACAAAATATAATTGTAAGCCACCTGTTTCTCCCATAAGGACGACCTTAAGTCGTATACAGTGTAGAAAAGAAAGTAAACAATGAATGGCTAAATACACTATTTCCAATGATGTGATATACTATCATGTTAACTTCTGTACACTTCCTTCATAGTAAATTAACATGTAATCCTACAATAAATCTTTCCCACAAATTACTTTGGTCTACAAAGCAGACATGAACATAGATGTTGCTTCCTTCATCAAAAGATTTATGACTTGAACTGTCTGTATTGTAGTTACAACTACAATGTTTGTCAGTTATTATTGAAACATTCATATCTATTCTGTAAGTTATTTGTAATGTTGAATTCTGACTTTCTCTTTTTCCATAAATTAATGAAATAAAAAAGTGAACTTCTGCATATAAATCATCACTAACTTTTCAAATTTATTTTGCTTCTTATTTCTTCAGATTAACGAATCTATAAAGTAGAACTTTCGGATGTAACTTTCACCTAGAATGACTCCACTAGTACATTTTCAAAGGTATTTCAAAGCAGTTTCAACAAATGATGATTCTACATTGTTGTAGACTGGTAACGCATTATATGAATTGTTCATATGGCATTAGATTCAGTCCAGAACACTTATCCTGAGGCTAGATCAACACTTACTAATGTAAAACACAGGTTTTGTAGGTTAATGATGAAACCTAACAATTAAATGTGTAAATGTACAAAAGAAAACTTTTAATAGATATCATCATGCATATTCATGTCAAACTTTGGTTTAAATCAAAACTGACAATAATATGAAAATTGTACAGCACTACATTTAGGAGGGTCTGTTAGCGCTAAAATGTTTACAGAACTTTAGGCCAATTATGACAAATTACAAAGTAGTTCTATTGAATGTTTAAAATTGCTTTGCATATAATAACTGAGGAATTGGTGATTAGATTCAACATTGTTTGTTACTGGGAAACACATACATATGAATGTTTGTTAGTCTTTAAAACCCATATTCTACGTAAAACAACAACATAGAATTCATAATACCACTCTAATGTGAAACACCTCTGAATGCTGATTGGTGGAGAGCCGAAAACAGATGGAGTATATTTTTCCATATACCACACCTGATCCGAGTACTTTTTTCATGACAACAGAGACCGCCATTTTCAAACTTCTCGATTCAAATCATTAAGACCCTATATTTATGTTGTCAATAGATTAAAAACAAATCAAAAAGCCAAAATCCCACATTTGTTATATAGAGAGCTTAAAATATCTGAAATTCCGATTAGTGCAAGTACTTTAACCCTTTTGATGCCGGGGCGCATATATGCACCCCAGTATATGTCTCTTTAGTGCCAGGGCGCATATATGCACCCGAGTTTACAGAAAAAACAGTTTGAGATTGTCTGCCATATTCATATATAAACACTCGTGGTTCTAGTCTCAAATTCCGGTGCGTCAATAACAACAACTTTACCTTGACATTTCAATGTATTTCTAGAAGGAAATAAGCAGCATATTGTTAATATTTTAATTCTATATTTCTATATATTTACCCACCCAACACACATTATCTGCTTCAATTTTGAGCCCTGAAATACTCTTATTTGCGTTCGCAAAACCATGGCTTGTCATATATGGCTGGAAACCTCTTGAAACCAGTTTTGCACAGAGACCTTAAACAAATGTGAAACTAGACTCGTCAAGGTCATATCATGATATCTATTTTGAGTACATCAACGCGGTATTCTTAGGTTCAATCGCCTGCAAAACAATTTTGACACTGCTAAAGGATGCCAATAAGCCTTTATCAAGAGTGCTCTTACGATTCTACAATAACGCTGAGCACTGCGCAAGGCTGATCGCGGTTAGTATGGTTTGCTAAGATGGCGCCAACAGAATTGTGATAGTTTATTGAAAAATATTATATTATCCGTCTCCGGTGCCTCATCTGCTTGTATCTGGCATGCCGATCCACAAATAAGGCATTTGGCAAACTAAATTATCATTTCTATCGAAACGACTGATGTCTTTGCGACCACTGCCGGATGATGGAGTGATGGCTGTCAAAAGTCCACGCCGATAAAGAAATCAAAGTTTGAACAGGTTTTTGGTCTGTAATATTGTAAGTAAAAATATCTTGTTATGAAATATGGATCGTTTATGTTGTATTTCGTGTGTATCCTCGATAAAACGTCGCTACAATTAAAATTTCTACTGATATTACGCCATTTAAAATCGCCCGCGGAAGCAGTCAAATGAATCGGCGATTACTCAAAATTGTCAAAATCTAACGTGATGCTGTTTGTATCCTAATTTATAATGGTGAAAATAAGAAACTAGACGGCCTCATGAATGTATACTGTAAATATGAACAAGTTCTGATAAAAATCCCAAGAGCTACTAAGGGTTATATTTCACTCTGTACAGTTATTCACCTTCGGGAACCTCCGAAGGTGAATAACTTGTCAAGCGAAAAGCCGTACTGGGCAGTGGGCAGCAAAACAGTGAAAGTAAAATCGGCTTCCAAAGGGTTAATATTGAAAGGGCAGTAGTATGTAGCAAACCAGCGCACAGGGTTAGACTAATAAAGAAATACTGTTACTGACAACATATACTTCCAATTTACAAATGATCACATTCACATGATCACATGGAATGCATTTTCGTTGCCTGAGGCTGGAATAATACACCTGCTGGACTGGTTGAAATGTAAAATAAGTACATTTTCATTTCAAACTTTCATAAACTCTGATGATGATTCAATACTACAGAAGAAACTACCCGTTGCTATCTCGAATCTATAGGGATAACAGTAAAATGCTCCAGATCGGCAATATTTGAAATAACCGCCTCATAATGTTCATAATGTAGTTGAAGGCAAATGAAACTAACCTCCAGATAAAAGAAAATGTGATAACCTATAGTAAAAGTATATGAACAACTGTATATATATTTTTCCCAAGTTTGCTTGTGAATTTGATTTTACTCTCACTGTTCTTGCAAGCAAGCTCCTACCACTGTATTGATTTAGCTGAAGACACAGCTTCCATGTGGCTATATCAAGTGGCCCTGAAGGGACTCGAACTCATGAAATTACAAGCAAACTTGGGAAAAATATATATACAGTTGTTCATAGAATCACAGACCTTAACACGGCTGAAACTGAGACCTCCCAAAAATTTCCATCCTAAGGTGGGATTCGAACCCTTGACCTCTGGGTTGAGATGATAACTGACCAAGTATATAGGCTGGGGATTACAGAGACATCGGTTTGTCCGAGTAACCTTTTAACAGCCCGCTGCTTGGGATGACGGTATCATTCTGGTCTCACAACCTTGGGGTAGTGAGTTCGAGTCCCGTCAGGGCCACTTGATATAGTCAAATGGAAGCTGTGTCTTCAGATATATCAATACAATACAGTGGTAGGAGCTTGCGAGTGAGTGCTTGCCTTTTTTCTCACCACAGTAATAGAATTATTATGATTGGGCAGACTGCCAATTCAAATTTTCCCATTGTGATAATGTCAATAGGATCGCATATTCAAGTAGCTTGAATATTCCTACGATGCTGTGTTTACAATCTAGTTTATTGCACACGATATATACATACGCATAGTGCTTCAGTATACCAAAATGCCCCGAATTCCACAGTCAAAAAAAATGTCTAGTTTGTTTACACACACTTTAATGCATGTTTCGTAGAATGCACAGCGACTACCATAAACCATTGTGTGCTCGATGTATGTTTTAAAACGTCAACCATCCAATTAATAATGGGAATCGTATTTCTCTGAACATGTCAGCACGGACTAGGTGAAGTTTTGTACCTCGTAGTAATGCATATATTATGTTATAAACATCGAAAAGTCACTGTTCTTCCATTCACATAGGTATTGAGATCATCTCTGCAAAGTTAGAAGTGAGATACACGACCTCGCACGGCTCTTGACCAATCAGAATTGACAATGAGCAGCAAAAGCGGTGAGAAATAGCTCATCACTGACTACTTGTTGTAGATATAAATGTAAAAGAACTGATGATAGGAAAAATAAAAGATAAAACAAATGAAAGCCTTACCAGTTTATTGTTTTCTAGGATGTTCTCTTTCGACAGCGAATCAAAATCTCTGCAAATAACAAAACATATTGAATTCAAGGAAATTAAACAAAACATTTTGTCACAGTTATTTAAACACTAATAGAAGAAAAATACACTTTTTAATAACAGGTAGTTCCATGAATGAAAGCTGAAAAATAAAAACAAACCAAAGACCGCTATTGTCAACAAATGGAATGTACTGCCCAGTGTTTTGTCTTGTTATATTATTGATTACCAATTGCTTGGAATATATTTTTGTCCGTGATATAGCATCCCTAATTTGACAAACAAATTATTCCAAATGTATTACAGGTTTCGAAAGAATGGCTAGACTTATTTTCTTGACAGTCGCTTCTACAAAAATTCAACAGGTAAATATTATGGCTACATATTGATTACTAAAAGAACTCTGCAATGGTGGTCTTGGGTTCGAACATCACGTAAGCATTAGAAGCTATCCCTTATGGGCTAGGCTACGTAAGTGTTAGAGGCTATGCTTTATGGGCTAGGCTAGGTACCACATACTACACACATACTAATGTGCTAACCGCAAGTTCATGGAGTAACATTTGTATCATAACTAAACAAGAGGACCAAAATGGTCCTATATCGCTCACCTGTTAAACACCACTTTATGTACTTTTATGTTTTCATAATTCAACTGTCATATCTTAGTTCTTTATATTCGTAACTGAACTGTCTTGATTTTAATTGTACTGAGTCTTGATATTGTTGTGTTATAACAGATGCAACAAAACAATTTAGCTTAAGTTCAATTTACTTATATACACATCGTGTTTTAATTCAAAAAGAATTTGATGCACCCCTGGGGCGGGGTCAATTTCCTCCTCAAGGGGATGATTCACCTATGCATTGATGACCATATAGGCATACACAAGGTGTGCAAGTTTGATGAAAATTGAATGAAAAAAAGTATGGTTTTTATGAGAAAAAAAAATTATGGACCCCAGGGGTAAGGTCAATTTTTCCCCCTGGGGAATGATTCACCTATGGAATGAATTGTGCAAGTTTGATCAGAATTCAATGAAAAAAGAAAGAAGAAACCATCGTGAAATATGAAATCTAGGACGGATGGACAATGAAAGGACGACAGACGACTGACAAAAGGTGATCAAAAAAAGCTCACCATGTCTCTGACAGGCAACAACAAGTGAGCTAATCAAAGTACTTAGTGTACTGAAAAAGCCAGCAAAGTATGAAATGAGATATTTAAATCTACTGTGGTAGATTTAATTACCCAACCACGGGAGTGAACCATGGCTCTACATTAAGCACGTTCCGCTTGTCTGGGACAAGTAAAAATTGCTGTCGGACAAGTAAACTCTCCATGGCACTTGTCCGACGGACAAGTAACATCCACACACCGTATTCCCGATATGCTTGTTAAACACACTTTTGTATTATGCTATTGTTTTTTTTTTATATATTTTGATCAAAATATTTATTTCTAAACTTGAACCATTCAGGCTGATTGTAGAAAAAAAAAGAATTCAAGAGGTCTAAAATGGCTTGGCCATATTGCTTATTGCATAAGGCATACGTGCTTGGCCTATCTTTTAGAGAATGTACATAAACATTCAAATATTCACTACTCAGAGGCATCATAAAACTGTTCCAAAGTTATGCATTTTGTTTTGTTTGAATAAAAACATCAAATGTAGTTTTTATTTCCTAATTAATTTTTTCATTCACAAATGAAAAGGTACTGAATTTTGCACAATTATATTATACACAATAGTATTACACATATGAGTATACATGTATTATACGTATATAACCTTTTCCTTAACAGTTGTAATATTTTGTGCGGACAAGTGCATTTGATTGTCGGACAAGTGAACTTAGACCTCTACTTGCCCGACGGACAAGTAGATTTAAATCCTAACGTAGAGCCCTGGTGAACGAACACAACGCAACTACCAAAATGGCACAAAAACGGATCCCGTTTTGGTTTTGTGTCGAGTTCCTTGGTACATTTCATCATGGGGATTCTCCAACAAACCGAATTGAAATAGAAAGATTTTAACCCTTTACCCCTCAAAACGGCCTAAACCGACCTTGGACCCTCTCCCTCAAATCGGCCTAAACCGGCCGGCTGATTTCACGTGTTTGGCTGTCAAAAGCTTTGTGACACAAGTCATTCGTTTGGGGTTTAGGAGCGGTGCCATCATTATTAAAACTAGATTACTATATGATTTATTTATTCGAAACTACGCTGCAAATTTCGGGTATTTTACCGCAGTCCTAACCGATTTGAACATGGCCATTGGAAATGTGTTGCTTGTTTCAAAACATTTGTGAAATTGGGACTGGGGTAAGCCTAAACGGCTGCTTTGTATTTTGGTGAAAAGATTGTTGAAATACGAGCATTTTTAAGGAAATTATGGTAGTTTAAAGTTGGCAATGCAGCTCCGACAAATGGAAAGATTTTCTACGCGCTACGCTGCAAATATTTGCGAGGATACAAGGGTTGTCATGTAATAAAACGTGAGGGGTAATGGGTTAACTTTGAGGCTCGATTCCTCGGCCGTCATGAGATGTATTTGAACGGGACGAATTGCGCATTGTCCGCCTTGAAGAACCCTTTCAAACGACATATAGTTTGTCTCTAGCACTGGAACTGGCAATACTACGAGCTGAAATGCACCCCATATTAATGCACGGATTAGGCCAGCTGTGGGCACTGATTGCAGGCAGCGTAATGATTGCCGTTTCAATTGCTTAATACGGTTAACATCCAGGAGAGTGAACTTGCCGGCTATAAGCCCTGGAACTCCGTTGCTGGCTTAAAAATGGTACTGAATATCAAAACAAAAACTATAGGAATGGTACTCTATTTTTCCAGAATCTACATTGTAATATTTACTATTCTGATTAGTTAACATCATGATAAACACACGAAAATGGCATAGCCGCATTTTTTCTGTCTTTGGCCATAGACATCTGTTCAAACATTTTGAACATTCCTTCTAAAGGGGATTAGGTACCCTGATTAAAACAACAATATTTTAATTTGCATCGACATGGCTCATCACTACAGTGATACAGTTAAGTCTATCCAAATCACAAAATAAGCAAACTTTGCTGTTCTAATCATGCGACGGAATTCCTAATTTAGGAATGTTCAAAATGTCTGACTGTCTCACAGAGAGACAGAAAAAATGCCATTTTCATGTAAGTGTTCATTACCACCTATCAGAATAATAAAAATTACTATGTAGATACGGCAAAAAAAAATAGCGTTTCATTTCTATAATTTGCATTTAGATATTCAGTACAAATTTTTGGCTATGAAACAAAATACATCGTCATAACTCACAGCTATATATGCAGTATATAGCCAAGATGTAAAGGCCCTAATTTTCCTGAATGTAGGTCACAAAATCAAACCAATCAGAAGGCCTACTGCTGAAATGTTTAGCGGCATCGAGATCAATAACAAGAGGCTCTATTAGAGCCTAA
Source organism: Streblospio benedicti (assembly GCA_019095985.1). Lineage (NCBI taxonomy): Eukaryota > Metazoa > Annelida > Polychaeta > Spionida > Spionidae > Streblospio > Streblospio benedicti. The sequence goes on along the minus strand of CM032669.1, from coordinate 3,632,331 downwards.
ATCGCTCACCTGTATCTATGTTAATTTTTTAGCAAAAAAGAGACACTCAAAAAAGAGTTTTACTGTACCCTACACAGAACTTTAATTTAAAAAAAAACAACAGTTTGCATTATGACTAATAGACTGACTTCCAAGAGCAAAGGTTAAAAAAGTTAAATAGATCCATGGGGCGTGGTCAATTTTACCCCCAGGGACATGTATCAAGTATGGAATGATGATCATATAGACATACAACTTCTGTGAAAAAACGATGAAATTTGAATGAAAAAAAAAAAAGAAACTATTGTGCAAATATGAATGAATCTATATATAAGTTAACATTTCTTGTTTGTAGGAAGATGTGTTTTCTAACCATGATGAAAAAGTGAATTCAAAAATCCCCGACTAAGTAAAGAATGAGATGCCCTGGGCAAATATTTATATGCTTAACCTGTACTTTTGTCATTTGTTTGTACAGTGAACAGAGTTATTTAGGAAGTTGCACATAATTAGTATGTGCATTGGAACTAAAACCATTACAAACGTCTACAGTCAATGATTAAGTTGAAACTATGAATAAGGGAAAAAATATAAAATTCCAAAGATTAAATGTTGTAAATGTTACATTTTGATATATCTGAATGAATCTTGTATTCTACAGTAATCAAATTGTCATCCCCATATAAAGACCACAACATGTGAAGCAAACCCATAATTAGAACATTCAAATTCCAAATGAAATACACGATCACTTAAAAGCCCACCCCTATATTAACCATTTTTTAAAAACTCAATCCCCGTGGACGTTTACAGTATAATTCTTGTGTCTGAGCTAGATAAGGGGTTTGCCAAGATATCATAGTTGTTTCTCATGCTGTAATTGAAAGGCAACATAAAAGACAAAATAATTAACTAAACTGCATTTCTGACATTCTTTTAGATATACCTGTTAGTGTTAGAACAAAAACAGACTGATGTCACTTAGCTGTGGGCATTTCCTATTCCGTGAGGATGACATAAGCATTTAATAATGATTTAAGTCTCACTTATTATTTATGGCTACTTCATTTGTTTAATATTCCCAAATGAAATAACAAGGCTGGGCCTTTGCGTATTCCCTAGAGGAAAACTCCTAATGACTTAATACTAAAAGGTTTAATACAACCTGTGATTATCTATTACACTTGCATTGATAGATGAAACATTTGTATAGATTGAGACAATTTCTTAATACGGTAATACTAAATAAAAAAAAATCGTATTTTTAGGAAGAAAGGTCCTTAGTGGCTGTGACAAAAAGTGTCCAGCTCTTAACTATGTTAATGTATTGAGATTTCCAAAAAAGAAGCCCTGGACCCATCAGGCTATGAACTTTTGAAACCAGCCGGACCGGGCAAAAATCAGCCAGGACCAAGCTCTGTTTTGTATCCTGTTCATAGATACCCAATGGTTTTAGAAGTACCGATCTGGCAATGCAAGCATTTATAAGTAGTATGAGATAGAAGAAAATAAATATTATTTAAAACAAGTTGTTTATAATGGTTCACAGCTGTTCAAAACACACATCCATAATGGTATCTCTATATATATAGAATTATTTTGATGTGCAAGAAAATAACTATGGACGTCCATTTTCAAGATGGGTCCATATTCTATAAGACACTAGATTGCAGTCTGATTCCCAGACAGAATTAAGAAAAATCAAAGGATCTGGTACCACAATCTTAAGTCAGTTAATTGCAGGTACATGTAATAATAATGTCAACTTGACACTTTTACATATTCATGCTTTACACTACCGCCTACAGTAATCAATTAAATTTTCGCTAAACTACAAACGTCTTTCACAGCATAATTTACATTTGGCATGAAAATAGAAATCATTAATCTAAACCACATGTACATGGTGGACATTCATTGTGTCGTAAATAGTGTTCAATTATTACTAGGATTTTATGACAATGACCTTTACTACTCCCACTTAAGCACAAGACATTTTCAGAGTGTTAACCTTTTCAACTTACAATAGAGGGAAGATCCAAACATTATCCACCATAACCAATTAGGAAAGAGTGACGACGAGTGAGAGAAGGTAGATTCATAATGATGTATATATACCATTCTCTACTCTCTAAAATCCCTTTCACCATGATATGCTCCATGGCTTCTTAAGATGTTGCACTGTATGAATTAGATTAAAAGTCTATGTGTTGTCACAGTATGGTGGGCAAAGATCTCTACAGAACATAAGTTCTTTCTCATTAACTTACAATTTGTATGGCACGAACATTGAATGACAATGTTTTCTACATTCAAAATTTCCAATCAAAATATACTACATGTATGATTAATAAATCTGTATAAACATCTAGCTTTGTTATGACGGCAACGGATTTAACTGTAGCCTCATTTTGCCAATCTACCAATAATTTAATACTAGAAACATCACATAAATAATGCCGACTGCATTTGAAGGTCTTGTGCTTTGTCTGACTAAACCAATAAAACTGGGCCCGTGAAAAGAATCCACTTGTAAGTAAAGTGGCCTATTACTTTCGACAATTATTTCAATATTATTGAATATAACCATCTGACTTGCATCATATTTTAGGTAAATGCAATGACAATAAATACACTGGAGTTACAAAATATTCAGTTATTGTGTATGAAAATGAACCTAATATTCTTATTCCTGATTTCACAGACTCTCAAGAATTCACTACCCAGTGAGAGATGCCGTCGACTCACACGGATATTTGTGTCCATCCTTCACTCACAAATTTCAATTGTGAGACAGATTTTCTTACTTCCTTCATCATTATTTTGTGGACAACGTCGGTAGATGTGAAAGTGTCCACATATTAGTACCATATTAGTCCTTCAAAGAGAGGTTCATTTGATATATGATACCTACCAAAAATGGGAAAAGGGAATAAGTGTCCACAAAAGACAGATGTCCTTAAAGGGGAGGTGCCAAAATTGACAGAGTCCACTGTATGTAGAAATCGCTCAATAAACTCACATGAGGTCGGGCCTGTATCTGTGAATGATGGCGCAGAACGCCAGTCCGTCCTTCCAGGCCGACGTCATGTTGTTGACTTGGACGTCGCGGTAACCGTTGGTGACGTGGCGACACCAGCCCTGCAGCGCCTGTACCTTGCCCGCCATCTCGTCAAGCTTTGGGGCTCAGCTGCAGATCATCTGCAAAAAAATAGAAATGTACATTTTTGTTTTCATATTTTTAAGATCTTGGAGCAGCACACCATCAAAGACGGTTGAGCCATGGATCTTTAAGATCGAGATGGCAAATGATAGACATGCCGAGACAAAGATTGCTGGCAGCCAGCAGCCAGTCTAACACGGTTGTGGGGTAAAATAGCGACATGAAATGTGTGAACATGACGGCAGCGGCAGCCATGATGTTGCTGGAGCACGATGTTCATAAAATAGATTACAGTAGATTGAGCTAGAATACTGACTCTTGGAGAAAAGGTCCCACACCCTGACATGACTTCGCGCATTGAAACAAACAAATACACTGTCGTTATGTGAATTTTAAATCAAATTAAAATTGTGACATGACTTCAGAACAGACATGTTTTGAAATAAGAAGTTTGCTATAACATTACAACAAAGATTAAGTTTGATAAATATAAAACACCATTTTCAGCCATCATGAATATCAATTGATACCACAAATATACCTCGATAAAAAACAATATTATAAACACTTCAGTTCATTACAAAAATTGAGACCATAAAAAGATTTATAACACGCATGTAATAGAATGTATGAAATAAATATGATTCATGTTATCCACACCTATTTGTAAAATGCATCACTTCATGTTGTTTTATAAATTCTAAGTTTTAGAGTTACAGGTATGATGTGAACTCTATTTCAATGATGTACAGTAGAACCTCAATATCAAGACCACCATTTGGACTGCCTCTGTGGTAGCAATGAACAAATTGTCTCTTTATGTAGTTCACCACGATCCTGAGGGTTTAGAACAGTGTGTGAGAAGTCTTATTACAGTTTTCTCTAATATAGACGTATTGAAATTATAGGTCCCACTGTATCATTCACACCCTCTTACGTTTATGAAGAATTTGGGAAAATATGGAGCTTGGAGGTCTATGAAATACGAGTGATAACATGAACAAATAGAATTATAACACATACAAAATTCCCACCAATAGATGTCTCATGCTTACACACAAACACAAACAATACATCTTCATTTATCTTACAACTTTTCCATCAATTCTCTAGGACAAAACAAACCATATGTCCAAAGTGTCCTTTTCAACACGAAATTGATAAGCAAATTGTTTTTCAAAGGAGACACATGTCCCATCCTTCTAAACACAACACTTTCATATCGTGCTATATACAAGGGTTTTACGTCAGCTGAATGCTGCCAAATTACCCCAAATAGAGGCATAAATGGTAAAGGGAGTTGCTTTTATAGAGGTATGACATTTTTGCTCCGAAATGCCGAACTTGTTTGTTAAAGTGTATACTCGTGTCAGAATAGACTCTGGCCGTCTAGACACATGGTATATTCGACGCAGTTTGATATTCGTTCAGACGTCAATATTAGATATGACATGAATAGCATATAGTAAAAGATTCCTACTGCTGATTCTTCATTCTTGTCATGTCATTGACAGAACACAGCATTTGAACCTATTCAGTAATGTACAAATCCATGTACCGTAGTATAAAGTAAGACACTAGACCTTGGGCAAAACTATCTCATCATATACACAATTGTCTGAGTATACCATGAATTAAAATTGTGACTTAGCATACAAAAATGACTCATTTTGTATACACACAATGATAGCTTCCCGTATTTGTAAACATAAAGACTTAGTCATTGTACCGAATATCAAACGTGACAATCTAAAAGACTGAGTAATCCTCTCACACATGTAACAGGAATATATGGCCCATTACAGTTTTGGAAAATCATTATCCAGTAAAACAAACTTAATCATCCAAACGTGGGCCACAAGCGCGGTTGTTCTGTACATGGCTTCTACTGTAACATGTATATAGTAGCTCTATCATGATCGAATATTTTGATAACAGCGCTCCTCATAATGTTATCACATAAAATTATACTGACAGTACATAACAGTCTTATTTCTAGTGACAGACAGGGTGTACCACAATCTAATAAAGTATTCTTTAATACTAATAGAATTTTACATTACAGCACAGTATTTAAACGTTTTCATCATTGGTACTTTGCTGGTTTGCTCCATTTAAGTCAATTCTCTGGAGTAAAAGTCGCCTGTGCGTGGAAAAGAACATTTCTGTCCTATTACTCGTAGAAAACAGAGTCACTTTAACAACTACCTATAAAATAAATAGCACCATGCGTTGTTTTGATGTTAACTACTCACAAATATAAATCATTACAGGTTGATCACAGCCTCACATTAGCAATCAGCGCCCCAGGCACACCACACCTGCAGCACCACATTCCTGCAGGCAGCAGCGGGTAGTAAACTGTTTTTAAAATACAGTTGTGATTGCTTAATTGCATAACCTCCATCCACACACATTTTATATGCGATGTAATTAACAAGCCGTTTTTACAATCTTTATGATATTGAGCAATAAATCCCATCATAAGATATGCAGCTGGAGATATTGTCTGTAATTACTGGAGTGCATTTCCATCTTTATAAGCTTCCTTTTTAGGTGACAAATTCAAATACACTACATCTTTGATCAATTATTGTAGGATATGAAGCCACAGGTTCTCACTTGCAACTGGAAGGTCATGAGTTTGAAGCCGCACAAGAAGACCAGTATTGAGCAAAGTTGCCCAACAATTGCTTACTCGACATTAAATTACTCCTGGATACCTGGTGTAAAGCAGAGACAGTGAATGACAACAACCACATCAGCCTTGGCGAATGCTCTCCACAGAGTTATGGAATAAATAATATGTGTAGGATTTCAATGACATGGCATACATGTAAAAATATGCAAGATTGCGAATTACTGACCAAGATTGTACGTTTACATTTTTAAATGCTTCATGACTTTTTTACATGACTTTTATTACAAAGAGCATCCTATGAGACTTTACTCACAAACATATCATAAAATGTTTCATAACAATAAACAAAACATGCTACTCCTCCCAGACTAAAACATCACCATATTATTCTGTAATTTCATAGTCTATAAAATTGTAGACCATTGAGGACATAGATCAAGTATACCACGTGCCCCATCATTCTGCATGCTCAATTCTAGCCTATAAAACGTAATACAACCTTGCACTAAATTGAGTCGCTAGTTATGAAATTTCCACTTGACACTGTCTCACTGTAGGGTCATAAATCGTACCAGTGCTGTATTAGTGATCATGCTTGAAGCCATGTATCCACCAAGGCCTCTATACTATATACTAGATCTTCATACAACAATACTCAATGTTTGATAACGTGAATAAAATATAGATAAAATGAAATAGCTAATTCAAAGTAGATACAAATATATTTTATTTATTTATTGCTTTTCACCAAAGAAAACTTTACAGTGCAAGAGTTGCAATTGAAGAATTTTCAAATGTGCAATATTATTCGATAAATATTGACAGACACTTTTAATGTTTTTATTCACATTCTAAAACCCATATTAACATTTATAAAATTCATGTCTGTTACGCCAGCATGTACCTGAATTAGTGTCAACATTTTTTATGCATTGTTCATAATATAGAGCACAATTTACACAGATATCTCACAATTCATAAAAAGATAGATATACAAGTTAAATTTGACATCTATCATTAAATCCAGAGACTAAATATTTCTTCAAATGGCCAATTACATGTTTGTAGAATCACAAACTTAAATAGATGTACACACATTTTTACATGTTGAAGTGAAATAAAAGACAATAATTTTGGCTTTCAAGTTTTATAGCAGAACTGTTCATCTAATAAGATACATTTTTTTAAACAGGTACATATTTGTACAATAAGAATTTCACAAAATGTAGTTTTTTCAACCAAAATATACAAGTGTCAATTAAGAGTTAATTTCATACGAGATAAGTCTCTCGTATTTGGCTTCATATAAAAAAGAACAATTTAAATACCTTCAATTCATCTAAAGTTGCCTGAAACCCATAACATTTCAGTCCCCTGGTATATTCCTCTAATTAACATGTATCCATCTTTCAAATTTTCACAAGCCTTTCTTTACTTCTAACAAGTACTAACCACCAAATGCACTATAATGTAAGACCAGGTATTCCAAAACATAAAACTTCCCATTGACATTGCATTTTAACAAGGTTCAAGCTTGGTAAATTTCACTTACTGATATAATTTACAAAACCAGGTATCCTGCTTGCATTTAAGAATCTTGTCCATTCTCAGAATAACGTGAATCTCCATAACACTAATTAATGACTTGCATAATAATCATGAACTAAAGCTGTTTAATCGTCATTATGCTACACATTGCCGTACATGGCGGTGTTTTATAGACTGACTATATGAGGCAGACTGATAAAGCATCTCCAGCAGCAGACTTCAATGGTATTGTAAATTAAAGTCCCTGGTGATAAGGGAAGACATGAGGCATTGCAATATTTCTTCTTAATGTCTGCAAATTGATTTGTTTTTTCTTGCTATGTTTTTGGTCAAATCGAATGATTTCTATTGAATTATCATTTGGTAAATAAATCTTAATTTATGGTGCTAAAGTTCATACTGTACTTGCTCTTTACTATCCTACTTCAAACTTAGTTTGCCAAGTAGGTAAATTACGGGTACCAATGTTATACTAGAATGTTCTGTAGTGAACTTTTTAATATTTGTATTCATTTACATTAATGAGATGTACTTTTGTACATATTTTTAAAGCGTTAATACTACAATGTACATTGGATTTGCTCTCTTATACATATAAAACTACATTCAATCAATGAAGACTCATATTACCTAGGTGTTCAATTATCACCTATAATGAATATTCCTATCTCTTTGGTAATGAAGATGAACATTCAGCCAACACAGTGACAGCAAGCGGGTCACCCGCCTTATGTAGGCGCTACCGTCAGCCACAAACCACGGGTGAATCACACACACCCACAGCTCTCCAAAAGTCCATAATAATGATGTGTTTGTTTTTATTTTTCCGTCATTTTTTTTAATGTGGAAGAAGTATGTAAATGAGATACATGATTTTAACAAGGTTCAAGCTTGGTAAATTTCACTTACTGATATAATTTACAAAACCAGGTATCCTGCTTGCATTTAAGAATCTTGTCCATTCTCAGAATAACGCGAATCTCCATAATCCTAATGCTAAAAACTAAGAATTGTGAAGTCAATGAAAGATGCCGTCTGCATGAAATGGGAGACAGACATGACCACTGCCATTTCATAATTAAATATCCTTGTTCAGTTAGGAAAATTCAGCATCATAATCATGTGACTCCTCAAATTTAAAAATACATTGATCTGGCTGTCTATTTTGAAACATTCTATGTAAATTAAACATTAGAGAGTAAGATATTCAACATTGATATATAAAATATTGTGGGGCTATTTGGGATCCATCTGTCAAAGAAGAAGTGGACTCGGAAATTGTACAGAGAGCAGCTCGATGGGCTCGTGGAGCCCACAGAATCATTTTGGTCTCAGCCCTACTTCGTGACCTTGGCTGGCTAAGCTTGGCAGATCGGCCCCAACATCTATGTTTATTCTACAAGATACTACCCTGGACTTACCACCTCAAAGCATTGACATTGAGCTTCACAATGGAAGAGCTACCCGTGGTGATCATCAGTGGAAGCTAGTAAGGAATTCAGCGGGTGATAGACATTATCCACTGTGGAAGGGAACAGTTATAAGAACAATTCCGGAGTGGAACAATCTGAACCTGGGAACTGTCGAGGCCGACTCTATTACAACTTTTAAGAGTCTGCTATCTGCCAACCCATAGGCAGAACACGCACCCTCCAAAATTCACGTATTGCCTCATCAGAGGAGGCCGGTCCCCATAACTGGTGCTGGCTTATTTGTGAACTAATGAACTAGAACTGGAATTAGATCTTTTAGAAATGAATATTTTAGAAACGTCTTACAAATTCTCACAATTGCAGGTATATGGAAAAAATGTAGTCTTACTATTTTGGACCAATATAAGTATATTATTGAACTTACATGTATGATATCATTATGGTTTCACAATTATAACAAGCATTATAAACAGTACTACAAATCTTGATAGCAGATAATCATAAATGGCATTATCTTTGAGTAAGATATTATGAAACCAAGAAAAAAAATCATTGCATTGTTGAAGTTGGTAACTAAAAACAGCACGCCTCATAAATACTACAATGTATATCCAGTAATAACTCGTCATCACTCATATAAAAGGCTCCAATGATATATCATCACATTTAAACTCGTTACAGTCATAATCAATAAGGTATTATCACAATACGAAGGACCTCTACCATTTCTACAGAGGCATGTCTATTACATGTAACTAGAATTGTACAATAACGACATTAGTTGACCGCGGTTGACTCTCCATGCAACCACTACAATCTGCTTCATATTTATCATTCTTCACACCATATAAGATTTCATGAATATCATTAATTATTAAAGTCAACAATCCCTTTGAAGATGTATTTCAGTTATATGACAAAAGTAAATTATAATTTTTTCTAAACCATGATATCAATTGTGTTCTATAAAAAAGGACTTCCCCCCCCCCACCCCCTTTTTTTTGATTATAAAAAAGCATCATTCTTTATGAAAAACATGAAATTTTAATCTTGAAAATTAGTCAAGCTCAAGAACTCTTTAGCTCCTTCAGAAGGCAGCCAAAATTAGTGCACTATACTGAAGATAGGTTTGCAAGTGAGTGATGTTTATACCCTGACAACAGTTATTATATGTTAATATCACCAGTGACATAGCATGATGGTGACAGACCTGTAATAGGAATTTATCAGTTTGGTTATGATTTGCTAATTCAACAAAAAGAACCTTTTTGTCACCGAAGAACCAACATTAATTCTACTGTGGTCTCTGCATGTAAATTCAATAAAAGATACAAACATGTACATTTTCTTTAATAACCGACTATTTTCATGAAAAACTTCCTTTAAATCGGTGCGCCACTACATAACAAGATAACAAAATTTCCATTCATGGATGTATTTGTGAAAAATCTCACCTCTCATAAGCACGTTAACAATCGCACTGATGGACGACGCGTGGTGCCATAAATGGCCACAGAATGTCAATATGAGCTCGGTTATGTAACGTACTTCACGCCAGTCATGAACACTAATCTCTCGAGCCATTGAATCAGTGCATTGTCATTAGCAAATGGTCAACGAAAGTTCATGCACGGTCATTAATACAAAAATATTCTCAGGTGGACAATATCATTACTTCTAACAAAGATTATGTTGATTCTGAGTCAATTCACTTGGCAAAACAAGGTCAAAGGACATGGTATGTATATTATCCCTTAAAAATGTTAGCTGTACATTGGACAAGCAACACATACTCAACAAAGTTAATTAACTTGCCAATAAGTGGCATTCTTCATATTTCTTGATTTTGGTTTGTTCAACCTTTTCAGAATTGTTTTTAAACAGGTGTTGTTGTTTATTCAGAATTTGGTATAACTATCTAATTTCATTTCAAATATTTTCACAATTTTTATCATGATGATGACTCCATGATATAAACGGTGAAAATATTTGAAATAAAATTCAAATAACAATACCAAATTCTGAAAAACCAATAACAGCAGTTAAAAACAATTTCAAAATGGTGGAACAAGACAAAAACAAAAAATATGCCATGCAACAGCGTAAAATGTCCTTCATGGGTTTTAAAAGTACAGAGCACTTGGAAGAATACAATAGTTTCCTAATATGGCTATAAGCCACTGAGGCACAGATCAGTTTATGCCTAATGTGTTGAGCGAGTTCGGCCATGTATATTGTGCATTGCTGATTTCGTGGACCAATTTTCAAACATTTATATTCATGTAAGAATGGTAAAAATATGGCAGGATGAAGAGAATAAGACAATGTATTCTTTTTAATGCAATACCTTCAAACAACAATATTGTTTTGACAGGCGGAATAGAGTACGCAAATTTTGTGGCCCAAATTAATACATGTTATAACGTGCTAGGCTTCTTACTATTATTGCAGTATAAATAACAGACAGTTGAAGCACCGTGTACTGATTAAAGTTTGTGATTGGCTACCAAAAGGTCAGCAGTTTGTATCCTGGTGAGGCCATGAAATAGTTCTGGCTCCTGATACCAGTTACTTCAGGCCATGAGTATAGCACGGGATGCTACAGCAACAACTGTATAATTGCTGGGGAGTTCAAACTTATAAAAAAGTAAATGCAGAATGTCTATGACCTGGTTCTAATGTCGCGTGATTCCATAAACAGCATAAACACTCGAAACCCGGCACATTCACATTTCTTCCAGTTCACATGAAACTTAATTAATCTTGACCTCAGAGTATTGATTGGTAACATATTTTGGGCTGCTAATTATATATAATTGTATATACACTTCACGAACCAAAAGGGTAAAATATAGTTAGACTCCTTAGGTCATAGGAAAGGTATGCATTGTATGCTTGAATAAAAACTAAATCTAAAAGACATCAATCATATGAAAATAGCAACTAGTTAATTGTATTTTACAACTCATGTCATGTTAAAGAATATATCAATTAATACTGACCCTTTCACACATTCTAAATAAAAACATTCCTCATTCAATGTTCATACTGACGATTCACACTTGCTGAATGCAGCAACATCAAAGAAGACAAATTCATCAAAAACGACCATGAACGGTCCTCATAATAATAGTTCTGAATGGTATGATGTATATTGAAATTCATCTAATTTCTACAATAAATGCACAAAATAAACATATAAAAATCCGGTTAGGATATGAATCATCTGACAATCTTGACAGATCTTTTTTCAGCTTAATGGAATTAATTCCAATAGCATATGCCATAAAATTCTGGTTTCAGAATGTTGTCGTAAAATAAGTGACCAGACGAGATAATATCAATAAGATTTTAGAGCTTTGAGATGATTTCCCAACAGGCAAAATCCCCACCGTTATAGTTGTAATTTCGCGGGCCCAGAACAAGTTACTTTGCCAGCCAATGATCAGTTTTCAGCCCATGATTATAATCGACAAAAGCGACCTGATTAGGTCAATACCATGGTGGCAGACGTTCCCACGGGGTCATAAATCATATCCCCAGCTGGAGTCTGACACCAGCGTATGGTCACGCCACAGATCAAACCTACTGTGCTTATTATCTAAAGGGATACACACAAAGGAGAACTGATTGTTTGCCATTCATGCTATTATTAGTGTTAATCACATGATGACCACAACATGAATTATTGCATTACTATTTGTAACTTCAACATAAGCTATATATCATTTTCAATACATTTTGGAGATTATGATTACCGGTATGTTACAGCCTTTCTATTTTTATGTTATGTTGTACCAGTATTGGAATTAGCTGTCCGCCCCTCCGCCCGGGGAAAGTAACTTTTATTCATTGCTTGCCCTGATATCAGTCAACTTTTTGCTATGTGTTCAGAACCAATTTCGCTTATTGACTTTGATACACTTGTACCTGTTTGATTTTTGTTTTGTTAAGTTAACAAAATTGCAAAGGTGATATATTTCATAGACATTATTTTCAGTCAATGAATATACTTCGTGTCCTGGACACAACCTCAGCATGAATGAAACAATTATTGTATGCACATCTGATTTTAATCTAGAACACCACAAATTGCAACAAACTCTATATCAATTTCAAATCTTTTGTCGTGAGGATGCGTTAATGATAAAAATACAAGAAAAAAGAAAATTTTAGAAATGTTTGTCATGCTGCTTACAGGGCCATGTTTGTTTAAACGTATGTAGTACTTTAAACATTTGTGTATGTTAAACGTACGTTGCACGTCACAGGTACAGGTCACACAATGAGGGCGCTGATGGAGGTGCATTTAGTCTGTTTCCGACCTGTTTTGATGAGGGGTGGTCGCTAAAAGGGTGTATGTGTTTGTAGGGGGGGTGGGGGTGGGGGGATCTCATCCGTTTCAACCTGAGCAGCAGCAGGAAGGAGGTGATGAAGATGCATTTAGTATGTTCTGGACCTGTTTAGATGGGGATCGGGTAGAGAGGGTTGGGGAGAGAAGAAGAGGGTGGCAGCGAAATGAAGGGTAGGGGATGGGGGAACATTGAATCTGTTCTTCACCTGTTTACCAGTGGTAGCAGTAGCTAGGTGAGGGATATTAGAGGGATCGATCATTGTCATATATTAAGTACATGTAGTGTATACATGGCTGTGACATATGACGATCGGAGGAAGGTGATGGAGGTGTATTTAATCTGTCCCAGACTTGTATACTGACGGGTGTGAGGGATAGGGGACAGGGGGAAGGATGGGGAGGGAGGAGCATTTAATGTGTTCCGGACCTCATCTCTTTCTAACCCAAGCAGCGCCGGGTAGACAGGTAGTGTTTTCATAAACAAGACAGGATGGTATTTTTAATAAACAAGACAGGATGGTATCTTTAAAAGTTGTAATAACTAGTATACTTGAAGAACATAAATACTTTCCATACATTTCCGATGGAAAAGGCGTCAATTATTGATACATGTTTTTACAGAACAAATATATCTTTTTTACGGAGCATTATCTTTAAATTTTCAAACTTCTCTCTCTCCTTCACTCAAACATCTTTTGAGCAAGCATATTTCTACCAATGATAGAAGACATAGCTGGAAACAAGTTTTTACAACTGTAACCTTCCATTTGACTATATCAAGTGGCTCTGGCTGGACTCAAACTCACAACCCCAAGGTTGTTAGACCAGAATGATACCATCATCCCAAGCAGCTAGCTGTTAAAAGGTTACACGGCTGAACCGCCACGGCTACTTGATATAGTCAAATGGAAGCTTAAGGTTGTAAAAACTTGTCTTCAGATATGTCTATCATTGGTAGAAATATGCTTGCTAAAAAGGTCTGTGAGAGAGAAGTTTGAAAATGTATCCATTAGCACTAGTGCACTGGGAAACACATATACCTGGTACATATATATCATTATCTTTAAATTAATTTACTGCATTAATTGAAAAAAAACACATCAGCTATGTAATTGGAACCGGAAAATCACTATTTCGCTCCTACAGATACTTTAAAAGGAAAAGAAAATATGCCCATGAAATACCAAGATTCACGGAAACAGATAATAATCTTGAAACACAATGAAATCCTAAGATAATGTTTCATTTACGTAAACAAACTGTCAATTTTAGAAAGGAATCTTCCAACTAATTGATTAATTTGCATCATTCCTGTCAGATAAATTGTGTAATCGATCTTCAAAACGTTTGCAATCAAATTGCGTCATTTTGTCTCATCCTAAAACTTTTAAATTAATGTACATTGAGACATTCGACACTGCTTTCAGAAAAACAAGCTTTTTCTTTAAAAAAAAACACAACTGGCTTCATATATAGAAATTTGCTTCGAATTTTTTCTATGTGGATCTATGATAGGGAATGTAAATCAAATATTAGCTTCTAAATAATAAATCATCATTTACACATATCATTCCTAAACATAAAAGTGCAAAAACAAAACATTGCAGAACATGAATTTTGATGAGTCTTCCAAAGTTGATCAAAGTTAGACAGTAAAATACATAAACATGATTATTCATCAATTCGTGATAAATCGGATCAGTATTGAAGATTTTTAATGACACAGTTTATTCATTAGTCAATGTTAGTTGAATTTTCAAAAGCAATTAAACCATCATGTAGTAAACATTGACCGACATCATTATTGCTGTTTGAGTGCAAATATTAACCTATGTAAATAAGGAAGTGACAGATAACTGCATGCTAAAAATATTGACATTTCATTTGCCTAAAAGAAACGAGTTTCCCCGATATCTTTGATTATTCTGCTAATCCATTTATTTTAATCCAATGAAAGAAATAACAAACTCAATTCCATATTTATCTCTGCAAATTTCAGAATCAATAGTACATATCTATATTTCAAGGATCAAATTTGGAAGACTTCTCTCTGAATATTGTTGACATTGTTTGCTTTAAATGCATACAAATGGTCGACTATTTGATATTAAATGGCCAGAGGGAACCAAGATAATGATATTTCAGCCCATGGTCATTATAAAGCTGCACAAATTACAAATTTCTTACATCAAATATCAACCTAGGTAAAGTACATCAGTGCATCTAAGGATAAACAAAGCTGTATTACTCACTTGTTGCCAACACTTAACCCAAAACAATCAATCAGCTTATTTGTGGTCTGTATTATTTGCATACAAAAATAGGTTGGCGGAAATGATGCTTCCATTAAGTTAAATGTGTGATGCAATAATGTGAGAAGCTTCATTGTCTCATAATGCAGTTGTGTTCAATATGAAGTGATAGATCTTATGTATTTAGGTAGCTTCCTAGGGTGTTATAGATGCTTTTGTCTTCATTTGTTATTAAGTACATAAACCAGTAGCTGTCGTGAAAAGACTTTGTATTTGGGTTGTCTATTGTGATAGAGGACAGAAAATTGTTTCGGTGGTCAGAGTAGGCTGGGCACTGTAATATAAAGTGCTACACATCCTCTTTCTCATTTAATTGGCATTTGTTGCAGTCTTCTAAAGTTTTCATAAAATTTGAATCCATCAAACTTTAATTTATGACATCTAATCTTGAATAAAAAGGGGAGATATATGTGCATCTTACACACTTACTTGTCCATGCATCTATATATATAAATGGATAAGGGATTTTTTTTTTGTTCCAATAAGGCTATTTAACCAGAAGACGTACACAGTCCAAATTATGTATTTACAATCAGGACAACTTGGTGATGGTCTTTATCTACATTTCAAACTAAATAAGTTATTTCTAAAGATAAAAATACAAGAAATGTTTGTCATGCTGCTTAGAGGGCCATGTTTAGTAAATGTTTGTTATGCGTAAAAATTTGTGTAACGTCAAACGTATGTTGCACGTCGCACATACATTTAAAGGACCAGCCAGTCAGGGAGGGTGCAACCTCCAATCAGGGGTCACGTCTGTCTCGCTGAAAGAGGACGTTATGATTCCTGCTTGGAAGTTTGGGGGGGGGGGGGGTGATGGAAGTGCACTAGATCTGTTCCGATCTGTTTTGTGGAGAGGAGAGGTGGTGGCAGAAAGTGTATGTGTATCCATAATGGGGGAGAGGGGTATGGTTGGTGGTGAAGGTTGGGGAGAGAAGAGGGGGTTGGTGGATGAAGGAAGGAGGAAGGGTAAAGGAGGGTGGAACATTTAATCTTGTTCGCACGTGTTTACTAGGGGTAGCAGTATCTGGGGGGGGAGGGATATTAGAGGGATCAATCGTTGCCATATACAGAATCAGAATGTTTTTGTAGCTATCACCTGCCCTCTAGGGGCAGGGTACAATCAATATATACATATATAACGATCATTGATTGGTATCTAAACCACTATGAAGAATAAATTAGCTAAAGAATAACAAATTAAGCTAGAAACTAAGTCAAATTCACCCTTATGGGTCTGCTAAATCCACAACAATAATAATAATAATATGGCAACACATAACAATGAGGGGCTCATGGTATTTGTGATCTGATCTCCGTACATGTATAAAATTGTATTTAGGTAGCTTCCTAGGGCGTTACAGATGCTTTTGTCTTCATTTGTTATTAAGTACATAAACCAGTGGCTGTCATGAAAAGACTTTGTATTTAGGTTGTCTATTGTGATAGAGGACAGAAATTTACTTCGGTGGTCAGAGTAGGCTGGGCACCGTAGTATAAAGTGCTTCTCATCCTCTTTCTCATTTAATTGGCATTTTTGCACAGTCTGATTCAGGGTCATCAATAGTGCCCGCATAGTCTCAATGGGAGCTGAGTCGAACTTGGGTGACAAGTTTTCTGTGCTTTGGATTATCTATATGTATGAGATATGGCTCCATTTTGAAGGTCAGTTTTAGACCTTTGTATGACCTTAATTTGTTGCCCCGTTGCCCTTTGTATGCTAGTTTCTCTATTCAGTCCTTGATGCCAGCAATCTTCATATGCAGTTTTGAAAGAGTGCAAGATTTTCTTGCCATAATTCTTTATACTGGTTTTAGCCAGGATATTTGGGGTGCTTATCCTGTGGTGAGCATTCAGGGCATTTATTGCCGACCTCCAGTCCGAATCTAGATTTTCTGTTTCCTTAAAAGCCTCCCTTACCAGAGCATTTTGTGGTTTAAGTTTTATAGAAACCCTGCATTTCAGGGAGTTAAACAGAGCTTCAATGATCATCGGGTGTCTGCCCAGTTCTCCCCTAATCCCTAGAACTGCTGTGTTTTTAATGGTTTTAAGGATTCTTCTGTAAAATTGACATTCTAGCAGGATTGTTTTGAGCTTGTCCAAGTTTATCAAACCATGGTTTATTCTGAAGGGTCCTTGGAGAAAGGAGGCATAGAGGATAGGTTTTATGATTTGATCAAAGATGTATAATAGTGTTGGAACTGACATATTCTGTTACTAGTTTATTTATTCAAAGAGAGCTGTTAAGGCTTTTATTGTGCAGGGTGTCAATTGATGATTTAAAGACCCCTTTGATATTGAAGTCGAGCCCCATGTAGGTGTAGGTGTTTGAGCATTTAATTTTGGAGGTATGTAGGTAGAAGTCTTTCTCAATTAGGTTGCCCTTTTTGTTAAATATCAGGATCTTTGTTTTATCCAAATTGATGGTGAAGCGTCATTTGTTAGAATAATCAAAGGTGAATTTATGCAATTCTGTAGCCCTTCTTTGGACGTCGATAGGAGGACTAGATCATCTGGGTAGAGAAGGCATTTAAGGGTTGTGTCACCAATACTGACTGGGTGTAAGTCTTGTAGTGTGCCCAGGGAAGCTGACACCATAGCATATGGAAATAGACATTCAGCTTTCCTCTTTGTCCATGACATGTGTTTTGAAAGACAAACTCGTGATTTTTGTTTTGCCATGATGATGAAAAGAGCTGTCAATAACGAAAGATCTAAAATTGCCACTAGATCTACTTTTTAGTAGACATTTAGTCTAGATCTAGATCTATTTATTTCTTGTAGAGTATAGTTGAATATTCTATATTCTTACTGGTAATCAATAAGTGGCATCTACTTAATTTCATTGAAAAAGTATTGTTTACTAATTTAATAGATGTAGTAAATTGGATTACCTTACATTTAGTCCTGTATTCACAAAATTGTAACAAATATTCAACTATTTCGGCCAGACAGGAAACCAATGTTGGAAACTAATCACACCAGCTTTGAATATTTATCACTAAATATTTCTTTCACATAGAAATATAAAATGAGATGAGATACAATGGTTGCACGCATTGATGTCATACTTTATTTTAAATGTACAGCATCAATTGATTGCTTAACATGTGTTGAAATTCAAAGATAATATTGCACTAATCAAAATAATTCTGGTGGAAAATATGACATATTATGGTGCATTCGAAACCACCCGTGATAGAGTTCGTACTTCCGAATTGACAAGTCGCTACGACTTGTGGCTATTCGATGCCACCTAACAAGTGGAAAATACATCTTGTAAAAAAAAATGCATGTATGGTGATGAACCAAATACATGTGGCTAGTATAGATCTGGATCTAGATCTAACTAAAGCTGGTAAATAGAGGTTAGGGATGATGTACATTTTGTCACGCTCTGCAAAAGTGGAACAGTGTTCCACTTAGGGGGAGGGGGGGTTTCGGTCAAATTTTGGATGTTCCACTTTTTTAAATAGAGGTTAGGGATGAAACATTTTGTCACGCTCTGCAAAAGTGGAACAGTGTTCCACTTATTTACAAATTTGGATGTTCCACTTTTTTTGTAGGTGTAAAATTTTATACTCTCGCGCTAAAACTTTTCATACCAGAATTCCACATTCATTTAATATTAAAATTTACACAGCAGATTTCACACATTCATTAATATTATTTCATTCCTGATTTACAATAAATATTATTTCATGGCATATATGAGTAATATTTGAATAAATATTGCGCAACACTGTGTAGATATTTTTTGATTATGTCACACATCTGATGTTTCCACTTTTTTGTTTTGTTTTTTTGTTTTTTTTTTTGTTTTTTTTTGGGGGGGGGGGTGTTCAAGAAAAAAGAGAACACTGTTCCACTTTTGCGGAGCGTGACAAAATGTACATCATTCCTTAGTAGGGTACATATATACATACATACTACATGTAAATATGAACGAGGTTCACCCTATGAGGTTTTTCAAAATTTTGAGTTCACTTTCATTATTTTTGACAGATCATAAACGATGACCACAGTTCTCTGACTAATAATTAATTGATTTTATACCATATTGTATAAGTATTTTGTATGGATCTGTAGATAAAGTTTTCATAAATCTGTACATGTGGAAGAAACACATTTTAAAGAATAAGTACCCTCCACAACAAGCAGTTATTTTATGGACATTTGGCGCCCTTGCCGACGTCGGTAAATTCACCCAATATCATTATTTGTATATATTTGTCTACTGCTTGAAAAATCCAAAAGTTAAAAAGTACATAAATATATCAATTTTAATGTAAATTTCGAAGCAATAGCTTCCTGATCACCAGTGGTGAACGAGTTAAACTGGTTTACGCCTGAACTCGTACTTACCGTAAATATGAGTGGTTCCGAATGCACCATAAGAACATTTGCACTTCGTTTACGTTATAGATTATTTTACATAACGCCCACCTTCCCTATGAAAAGGTCCTAAATATATGACCAAGGCAGGTTGTATCTTTGGTTGAAAATAAATGTTTGCATTTTTTCTTTTAAAGAAACACAAAAAATGATTTTTATAATTTATCTTTATTTCATGAACGCTTTAAACTTTATTTACAAAATCATACATGGCAACATTTAGCACTTAAGAACACAAGCATACAGCTATTGAAACCGCATACCATATTTCTCAAAAACTTATACATATTTACTGATAACACTTAGCACCTAAGAATACAACCATACGGCTATCAAAACTGCACAGATTTCTCAAAAAATTATACAAATCTAACTTTATGATAAAACAGATTTTCTACAGTAAATAAACAATAATCAGAGATGTGAACCTGTCACTGTGGAAAATCTTAATCTGACCCTTGAAAAAATCTTAATTTTTGAGCAAAAATCTAATAATAAAAAACGTGAAAAATCTTAATAAAATCTTAATCTTTTAAGGTTTAGTATATAAACTTAAAATGCCAATAAAAATATGAAAAAATATTAATTTAATTACTATTTGTAAAGTGGGTACTAAAATTACTAAGTATTTGATGGTTTCATACTTAGATCTACCAGTAGGAACTGTAGCATCAGCTCGTATGATGGTCTTCATAACACTCCTCTTATTTTAAAAGGGTTACTAAGTAATTGTTCTATCACTGTGTCATTACTATATATGTGTTTCCCAATGCTGCGTCGCGCGTAATAGGAATTCCTATGAATATGCACATCTACATATGAAGTTCTTGTTATAAACCAAGTTTCATTGCTCTATATTGAGTAGTATAAGAGGAGTAGCAGAGACAAGCTATTAGTATAGGAGGCAAAAAATTCCTCAGTTCAAAGTCTGACTAAAGAGGCATAACTGCTATAAAAATTGTAGAATATAATATCCCTGCTAATAAGAAGCACAAAATTTCTAAATTCAAAGAGACATAACTACCAGAGATAGATAAATGCATATGTTAGCTACTCACTGCTATTATATTGAAATTAGAATTTATACATAATGTTCTCGTGTTCAACAGGACAGTCATTCAGGAAGCACATTTAGTGTTTAAAATATAAGAAGACCACCTCTCTTTAGTTGATAGCAGCATCATAGGCAGGAGGACATTATGACCAAATTTTTTAATTATTTCTTAATGTTATTATGGGGAAGGTAGCCCCCCAAACCCGCGTTTTTTTATTTCATAAGGCTGAGGGGTTACCCACCGGACGCTCCCCGGGCACCCTCAACTAAACCCAACTCTGGCAGCCTCTCTTTAGTTGATAGCAGTATCATAGGCAGGAGGACGTTATGACCAAATTTTTTAATTATTTCTCAATGTTATTATGGGGAAGGTAAACCCCCAAACCCCCTCGTTTTTTATTTTGAAGGCTGACGGGCTACCCACTGGGCGCTCCCGGGCACCCTCAACTAAACCCAACTCAGGGGGGCAAAGCCCCCAAACACCCCCACCGGGAGTTACATGTTTATGTTGGGTCGCCCACGTTAGTAGTAGCAGAGACAAGCTTTTGTACAAGCTATTAGTATAAGATGCACACAATTTCTAATTTCAAAGAGGCGTAACTCCCCTAAAAATTTGAGAATCAAAATTCCCTGTCAATATGCACATCTACATATGATGTTCTTGCTATATACCAAGTTTCATTGCTGTATGTTGAGTCGTTTAGGAGGAGTAGCGCAGACAAGCTTTTACTACGGATGGACGGACGGACGGACGGAGTGATGCGGTTCCTAGACCTGCTCTGCCGTTGGCGACGCAGGTAAAAATACAGGAAAAAAACGTAAGTTCACACTCTGCATAATACAAAAACTGAGATCTATGCTATTTACAAGTTTCCTCCTCACATGAATAGTGCAACAAGTGGACTGCTCAAGCAAATAATAAAATAACAACTTTCGTGATGAACAGACAACTAGGAAAACCAATAAAATAATATTCATAAAAACAAAATTATAACCATTAATTACCATATTTTATAATAATGCTATTAAATCCTAGGTTATGCCATACAGTTTTAACAGATGAAGTTATCAGTCTTTCTATCAGGTTTATGGGAAAAAATTCAGTGAGATTCCTCATGAGAAAAACAAATATGAAAGTATGTACATCATTAGCAAATTGTATTTTCGAGCAACAATAACTTTGACAATCAACAATCAAATCATCTTGATTTTAAATATCAATGAAAGTGATCTACCATAAAAAAATTTAACTTGCTGAATTTTTTATTGAAATATGAACATTACATGGAAGTTCTAATTGTTTATTGATAGAATTTGTCTGTCATAGGTAATTAAACATGGAACTGTACAAAATGATTCTCGACACATACTACAAAGATGGTACATGATGCGCATGAATGGATGAAAACCCACTTAAATCCATATTCAAGATCACCGTTCAAATATTCTACTTGATGGGAAATAATGTGCTTGTTTCATTTCTTATCTTTGCCTGTTTTGTCACTAAAGCGAGCTCTGTTGGTGGAGCTTGGGGCTCTTGCAATTTTCCTTGAGGCTACGGTCGTCTTTGCAGCTTCAGTCTTTTTCTTTGTAGGTAGAACTGTTCCAGATGCAGATGCCAGCTTTCCTGATGGTCAATGGAAATGTTAAAAATTTAAACAAATGGTAATTGTATCTTGTTGAAGTAAAGAAAATTGATACTGCTAACATAAAATCTTACTTGAATTTGATACAAAACTTACAGAGCATATACCTTCAAATACTAAGTTGATTTACAGAAATTTGTCTAGTGGTTGTTAACGCTATTCACTGCTTATTCTCAACATATTTCTATTATATTGGCAGCATAACAAATAATGACATACCACTGACTGATTTGGCTTTTACTGTACTCCCGCTAACGACTTTCCTGGCAGTCACCGGCTTCTTGGCTGCTGAGCTCGAGTCGGCCGTTGTGGGTCTAAAAGTGATCAAACAATTGGTGGCCACAAACATGGGAGTCAACATGGAAACTGTATATATCAGTGTTATAAATGCATATATGATTTCTTTAAGTAGTTATACGTGTTTCTTTTACAATACATGTACATATCATGATATTATGAAATAAATCTTGTACTCTGAATAATTACACACACATATATCTCCACTCTTTTCCTGAAATCGAGATTATATATTATTATTACAGTCATAGTTGAATTCACAGTATAGATCAGTCACATTGTAATTTGTGTCCACTCATTTACATTATCCATACTTTCGTAACATAAAATCAAATAGCAAGTAATTGAATGTTCAGAGGTCTCCAGGCAAGTCTTTATGTGTATTTAAAACATGCTACATGAAACTTCATCATTAAAGTTTAACAAGGTAAGAGGTGTTAGAAAATGAAATTATTAGCATCCATGCATTGATGGTGAAATCTGTCAAATAATCATAACAATAACTTTCATGCACATTAAAGTGGTTTAAACCGGACTGCACCTGAAAATATAACCAGATCCATCTGTGCACCCACAACAAAACTGACATGCAAATATCATGCGAAAAAGAATTTCATATTATTGCCAACCTGGGTGCGACATCTTCTGACACATCTTTAAAAGAAACAGTCTTTCTGGGCCTATGAAATTGTAAAAATGTTCTTTTTATTATAAAACATGAATATAACACATATGAAGTCATTGTTGTCTGAAAATGAGCTCAACTGGAAAAATTAAATTCTTCTAATACTACTACTTAACGCTGTATTCAAATATTTCTACATTTGCATAAAATCATTTGATGGATGCACTTCTTTTCAAATAACAAATCTGAAAAGCAATATTCTCAGATCATAATATCTGAGTGCCAATGATGAAAAATGGCCTATTCAAATTACATTCTGATGGATCTGATAGATCATCAGATCCTAATGACCGAAAGGCTTGGAGTGGATGGTTGAGATGTAGACTGGGCAGCCAGGCCACACCCTCTGAATGAGGAATAATTAAGGCCTGCTCGAATAAATTCAAGATTTGATTGATTGATTGATTGATTGATTCTCTTTCCTGTTTATCACTCAAATATCAGAAAGATGACAATGCATTAAATATAGCACAAACGATAGCTAAATAGTTAAAGTCAATGCTCTATAAAGTAAGGCACGTCATTAAACTGAGCATTAATTGAAGATAAAGAGATTGCTGATCAAGGAAACCGTTGAAGGTACAGTATTGAACAGTGAGACCCTGAAGCTAAAGGATTGATTCAGATCTTCAGAAACAAACTCAAATAGAACAATATTATTGGTAGCATCTGACCTGTTGAGGTTGTTGGTTTTTCTGCCTGGTGACAACGACTGTGACTGCTGAGACCTAAGCACCCTGCGCATAAGAAAGTGGTAGTGGCGTCTTAGAGGACCACTGAATCAGAGCACATGGCAACAACATAACTAACAGCATTGTTAATAGTGTTGCAACGATGTTCATTGGACTATAGATTTATCCCTCGCTGAAAGACTAGCAGACGATAATCGGTTGATGTTTTGAATATCGTCATGCAGACCCAGTCAATGTAATAGTAGAATACTTACACACCAAAAATAATAGCATATAATTGTCAATTATAAATGCTTGGACTTTAAAAGAAATCAGATCGTAATTGTAATTGACTGAAAAGGGATGCGTAGTTGTAAATTACACCAATGTCTGAAAAACGTTAAGCAAATTAAAATCAATAAATGGCTGTCTAAAATATTAATTCTAATCTGCTTATTTTGTACATTACATTACGGTAAATATATTCTTACGAGTATTCAATATTTGTAAGCATTTCAGTCACAGTCAGGTGATGAAAAATAAAGTATAATTGATGCAAATATGATTATTGATACAATATTAAGTACATGTATCACATCAAATATATTGATGATTGTGTGTACATCTACGATTTGTGGTCATCACCTGTGGTCATCCTGCCGTCTGGGGCTGAGTGAAGAGGTCACGCGGGTCCGGGGGGCAGACTTGGGCCTCAAACTACTGGAGCTCTCACACACTGCTGCCTCCGCAATACTCAACCATGTTAAGGAACATTCTCTTACGGCAGTGCAGTTAGTGAACAAGCCATGATTTACCCACAACAACCACATGAAACCCTGTAGACTTTAGAACATTGTGTCCATTTAGAGGGTATTATACATGACCGACGGGTTTTAACACTAACATCTCAATAGGGCTGATATTGGATACAAACTATTCTGTGGATGTATAGGGTGTGTAACCAAATATGGTCCAGAGAATTGTCAAAGCTATGATTATACAATTACAGTTTTAGTCCATATCAGCTGGTCCATATGCCGATCCCACAGTCAATCTTACTGTTTCAAGAGAAAGACACAATTCAAAATATGTTAAATACCAATGCAAATCTATATATTTTGTCAATGATGTGTTGCAACGACAGTTTAATAGAAAATAAACAAGAGCATAAATTAAGGATACGCTAATTTCTTCTTCCTCTCCAGCATTTTCTGCGTAGCTGCACTGACTTTTTTTACGGTGGGCTGCTTGCGTGGACGCGGCTTCCAGAAACTCTGAAACACCAGAAATCAAGATTTTTTCAAAAGTAGCAGGGAGCACAAAATCTTTCTAATGTACATTAATCTTGGATTTCCTGATTTTTCATATGAATATTAACATTTCCCCCTTATTTTCTTCTTACAATGCCTATATCAGTGATTTCCTTACATTTGTAGGGAACTTTCTAACCATATTTGATTTTTATTGTATCAATGGTAGAAGTTTTTTTACTTATGTCCAACTCTCCATAGACAATGGTAAAATGTGTCATTTATGGGATAAAAAGTAACCAAAGGCTCCAAAGCTTCTGTCTCATGTAGAGGTCTTTGCTTTTAAGGTAAATGAAAATTTTTGGAGAGAATATAACATAAGGGGAAATCCCTCATTTTGCGGGTCGAGCTAATGTCATCTGCTGTAAAATGTGGTTTTAACTTCTATGGGCGTCCGGCCACATTGCTAGGGAGGGAATCCTTGCACACAAACTTCTCAATTGGCTTTGAGCTGTCAAAATATATGTAAAGGTGGCAAATTTCTAAGTCCTAGAAAGCTTTTCTATGTGGCCTGGTACCTGGGCTTTGAGGGCGCGCTCCCTCTTTAGCTCTACGTCCTGTTTGATATACGACATCCGCGTCGGCATCGGTATCTCGAAGAAAATATCCCAGAATTCATACATGGCTGCCGTTATCTGCAATATATTATGAAAAGTGTGTAAGCTTTTAATGCAATGCAAGTGACTATATAAAACTGCGTGATTCCAGGTTCTCCGACTTAAAGGCAAAATCTCAATTTGTGCAAGACTCTCGTAAGTTTCTTTACCAAATACTAAATTGACAAAGGTCCCACCTGCGCGGACACCCGGTCCTGCAGTTGGCGGTCCTGCTGACTGTACACGCCCCGCTTGATGGGAGACTCCTGCCGGAAGTCGTTAGCAAAGGTCCAAGTGTCCTGGAAACACATATACTGTTAGACAACCGCAGCTATCAAGGAATTTCATATGGTGGGGTTTTCCAGGAAAAATGGCTAACTTTATCAACTTTGGTGCTTATGACAGGCGAAAGATATGGTTGCTAAGACTCACCCATATGGTTCCTATCATGGTCTGCAGTCTTTCTGTGCGCAAAAGCCGGCGAATCAGCCAGCCTTTGGCAGCAGCCGATATCTGGCACCACACGCGATGCTCATGCTCTTCATTTTGAGCCTAAACCAACGTTGAATGAAACTTTTTAAACACAGAAAAGGCGCATTTCAAACCAAGGTATGTCTATAGCTGTCTATAGCTTAGCTATTGAGGGTTGCTAAGGGATATATATGACTAAAATATGCCTAAACTATTCCTTCGTGAATTCCCCATAATTGCTAATGCCCCTGAAACATGGATTATGTAAGACCACGTGGAGTTTCAGAATCGCCATTTCATCATTTTAATCAATGTTTATGTTTAAAAAATCTGTTTGTGATTATATCTGAAGAGGGTGCTTAAGCACCGAAAACGTTAATAAAAATATTTAAATTTTTTTTAATTTTTGATTACTATTCATACAGCAGTGACCAGAAGACCACCAATCATGAGAAGAACTGCTGCCGCTCAACTGATAAACTTGACAAATACATCTATTTTCAAGAGGACATATCTATAGGTGCAATAACCCTTTTCAGTACACTATTTCGTCTGCAAAATTTTACCATCTATTTACTGTACATAAAACCCCATCGGTTTAGGTGTCAAACTATCGAGAACACATTTTTCTAGCTATGTGTAAACAACTCATTAGTATGTGGTGAACTTCGACCTCACGAAAAATAATTGTAACCTCAACGCTTTGTGACTCTGGCTCTTCTTCCGTGTCGCTGTGATAATCCCTGCGAGGCTGATAACTGCACAAGGAACCATTCAGCGAGCCAGCCTGATTATTCGGAGGAGACTTTTTGAGGATGGAGACGGGAGAGATGGGGGCCTGGGGGTTGGACGATGGCACTGGAAAAAAGTCACATTTTGATTTGTGAGAAATGCTTTGCTTGAACAACTGATATCATCCTACAGTGCATTTTCATTCACTTAAGGAAAGCATTCAGCAGACGAGGGCTTTGGAAAAAGATGGTAGCCAGGAGGACGAATATGTCATGATTCTTACTCATACTGTTGGTCAAAATACTCATCTGGGACTAGTAGATGAGCACTCACCTGAGTGTCTGCGCAGCACGCGGGGAGACGGGAACGGGTCCTCAGGCGCAGACGACAAACCGCTCACGTCAGACACAGACACAGCTGCAACATTCAACTACTGAGTCAAATATATAGCTACCTATTGGAACCTGTCATTTTGTCTTTGGCAAGACTTTCGCTCTTGTCACAAGAGCTCTTGAGACAAGAGCGAAAGTCTTGCCAAAGACAAATTGACAGGTTCCAATAGGTATCTATATATTTGAATCAATATTTATATAATGGAACCCAATAGAAGTTTACATTCTGTAATTCAACTACTATTTCACAGGAACAAATGATCGCACGTGTGGAAGATTTTAGTTGGATTGATTAGATTTTCATGTTGTCCTCTTGCTGATAAGCAGAGTGGATATACCTCTCGGCAAATTCTTGCTCATAACAGAAGAGTAATACAGTTATATGTTATGAGTTTGAATTTAAAGGGTAAATAAATTTTTCCACAATGACAAAGTATATAAGAGCTCAGATCTTTGGAATAAAGTTAAATTACAACATACAAAAAAAAAAAAAAAAAAAATCAGGGAGCGACTGACCATCATTGAATGAGACTTTGTGCGCGCTTGGAGCTGACACAGGGCGACTGGGCTCGTCAGACATATCGGTCAGCAGCGAGTGGTCAGCAGTGGTCTGTAAGTGGTCAATGGTGCGACGGTGACGATGGTACGGTGACTTCGGGAGCAGCCATGCAAGATAACGCTGCCTCTGCTTTACCTATGCAAGAAGTGATGACGCGGGATTACAGTACAGTACTACATGAAATAGAGCACTACGAATATTACAAATATCACATTCCTATCTATAAATAGCGACGCACACTTTTCATAATGACTGTTGATAATTTGTGAAAACAAGTTTGTAATTTTCACTGCCATTTTAATTAGCTAATAAATGAGGCTCACAGGGCCAATCCCAGGTTATTGAGCGGTGCATATTTTTCTTTTAAAAATGCATTTTTCGAACATGAACCTTTTAAAACAATTCTAAAAAGCACCCTTTTGAAACTTCCAAACCAATGAGAACTTCACCATTTGTGGTGTGGGGGGTGGCCTCACGACCCTCCTGGGCAGGTGCTGTGAGAGGTGACCCGCCGGGGCGTCGTGGCGGTTCCGTGGCGGGGTGCGCGGTGGGCTCACAATGTCAGGCTGCAGCGCCTCACGGCGGTGATAGCTGCTACTGTTGGTGGCTACGTTACGCTGTGGGCTCCTGCAACAATGATCACCGCTGTTTAGATCGGTCGAAATGTCATATATTTTTTAAAATAATGGATTATCATCGTTAGAGTTTATCACCCAAGTAATCTGTTTCATATGTTTATTTTCGTATCATTTGTACCCTATAAGATAACACAGAGCAATTCTATTATTTTAGAAGCAAGACAGTCTTTTAAATATATATCTGGGACCATTCATTTTGAATCGAGGGCACACTGAGATGTTTGGGAGATATTCTAGACAAATAAATCCATAATCCTATTAGATGCACTCGCCAGCACTCCGTCACACGTTAGCAGTCCGTCACCCATACATTTTAATGACGTGACGAACTGCTAACGTCTGACGGAGTGCTGGCGCGTCCATCTACTAGGTTGTAAAAATAAAAATGAGAAAGCATTTCTGAACACACATGTACAATATATGAAGAAATAAGCCTTTACAGGGACTCTAAAAAACATTTTGTGCTGGACGTAAAACTGATATAATGCCATTGTTCACCGGTGCGTTTATTTTGCGATTACACTTTCCGCAAGCTGGCGTGGGAGGGTTAAATTTTGAAAACAAAACAAAACAAAAAAGAGCATTGACCTGGACTGATCTCGACTGGTGCTGTCATTCTGCGCCTCCAGGGACCCGCCACACGCCTGCAGAGTGAAAACAAGCAGACGGCAATTATCATGAGCTTCTTTACACTTAATTTAAAGCTATTCAACTTTCAATGAGTAATGATTGTTTCAATAAGCGTAAATATATGAGTAGTCTATGAGTGTAAGTGTGTGTACAGACAGTGAGTGTGTATGTACTGACCACAAGTATACTTCACGTGCAATGACCACAAGTATGTGTGTATTGACCACAAGGAAATAACACGTTCATGATGATGAGTATTAACAATGGGTCCAGATTAGCCATTCATCAGCTTGAGTTGATGAATAAATCCTTGAGGAGAACAAGCAAGAAGTTTTGGAAACCCATCCTTTTGACGAGTACCATTTTATATGGAAGCAGAGAAATTTGTGCAAGGAAGACAAGTAAATTTTTGAAGGACTAGAAGATTTTTGAGTGTTACTCGTCTTGTTCACTTTTTCCCCTAATCCTGACTCTCCATGTACTGACCAGAAGTACCTGTGTACTGACCATGAGTATCTGCTGCTGGAAGAGCAGCTGCTGTCTCTGCTGCTCAGCCAGCAGTAATTCCAGCTGCTGCTGCTGTTTCTGCAAACACAACAGCGCAAAGACTTAAATACGAACAACAAACACCTTAAGCAGCTTACCTTGAGCAGCTTCATCCTAGATGAACTAACATCTTGGCTTCTTACCTTTGTCTGAATTTGAACATGCACAATATTTAGTGACAAAATTGTAATTCATTTCTTCAATACACAATGGAGCCCTGCGCGGGGGGCATGTAAGTGATTCAGTAACACCCCTGTTTTCAACTTCTCACTGACCTCTATATAGGCAGAGGTGCGTATTAGTGTTAATTCTTCAAGTGCAAGTGTCTGGTTCACAACCTCAACCCCGGATTTGACCAGATATCAAGTGTGAACTGCAACCGGGGAGAGCACTAATCACAATGCAATAAACCATCTAAATGATTCTCATTTAGAGCTCCACTTATCTCTTGTATTACATGTTTTGTGGGGTCAAAGTTAGAGATGCAAAACATTTTGCCAAGTCTATTTTAACACACCCAAAGTTATATTGACAGACGTATAGATTTGGAAGAGCACACAGAATGTGCAAATTGTGTCTTTCAAACGAAATATATTTGGTCCTACTTAGTATTCAAAAAATAATATAGTTTACTTACATCAACTCTACATTAGTAGAATGCACCGACAATTTGGTAATCCACATAAATTATAATAATTATTATATGTTTTTGAGAAAATCAACAAGCTGGTCGCCATTTTGTTGTAGAACGTGCTATTCTAACGACACGCGTGCATTTATCATACCCCAGCACCATTCTGTGTCGTTTAGCATAACATAACACGCCTAATTCATCGTGACTCAGGACAAATAGCAACATACACTGCCGTTAACGGTTCATAGCCGCAGGAAAATTGAAAACAAATACGCACTAGCTCAGGGGTCGTGAAGGTTTGATAAAAACATTCATGTTTCTCAAATATTTGGTCATTTACATCAAATTTCGGAGTATACATGATTCCGTCCGAAGGTTCGGAATTAGATTCAAAATTCGGAAGAATTCTGAAATTTCATAATAGTTGGCAGGTCTGAATGCGGGCTTTTGTGGGTGTTTCTGCGGGTTGTCCTTCAGTATCTGTGGGTTCATGTGTGAAATATGCAAGTGCAGGTTTGGATGCTAACTTCATTAGTTTATATTTGCGGGTGCAGGGCTCACAATGAACGTGGGGGGCGGGTGTGGGTGTAAACTTATCACCAGCGCAGGGCTCTGAATACACAACAGGAAAATAAAAACAATACCTTTATACATATGACATTCATGACTGCTTTCCTTTGTGTTGTTTATAAAAGAAAAAATGTTACAAATATATAGATTCCAATACAGTCTATGTTCAATACTCCTTCCAATACAATGAACACTTTTGAGAATGAGTCCGCGTTCTGACAGCCAAGTTCGTCTGACAGTCAGCCGATCATGATGCGGAATGGTGGCCATCACTAAATACAAAAAAAGTTCAAATCTCACCTGCACCAGCTCAGCTTTGAGCATCTCGAAGTGTTCCGCCGTTTGCTGTAACTGCACCTCAGACTGAGCACGTTCCGTATCCGTGTTGACGCGGCGAGGTTTGGCGGCAATGTTTGGTGTGAACGCCATGTGAGGTGACGGCCGCAGCTGTGTCCGGGCAGCCAAATATAAAAAGGCCAACAAATGAGAAAAAGGTCATAATGCAATGACAAATCACATCTGAAATTGGTATGATTCAAACTGAAACCTACTGAAAGCACATGCATTTTTTCATTTCTCAAAGATAATCCCCAAAAAAGAAATCGTTCCTTTTCTCAAGAAAAAACAGCATCACACGTCACGTGATAACACACGGCGAGGTTAAAACATTGCCATGTGCACATACAAATGTGTGAACGTTTAACATTTGACGTACTTAAAGACACATGCCCTATTACATGTAACGTACAACGTTTTTCAACTAGCAAAAACGCTAAATCCCAGTTGATCCTGTTAGATGGCCTGTCATAAATGCTGTATTGTCTACATGGCAGCTCTCAACATCAGTTTTCATAATTACCCTTTTGTATGTTGTTTTTCGTGTAATACCAACCGACATTTGAAACGCGTTTACTTATAAAGTTAACATTGCAGTTTGAGTATGGCCAGTTGTGTACGTCTGTTCAGTTACAATGTAATTCTCATGCACAATGTGCATATAAGAAAAAGGCAGCAATCCCTTATATTACATTGCCTAAACAATACACATTAACCCTTTGCCGGTCGGAAAGGCATTTATGCCTTAATGCATGCCTTAAAATCGGTCTTCAAACCCTCGTACCTACCAAACCGTCTGCAACATGCATCGTACAAGACCACGTGGTGACTCAAAATCGCCTACTCCATTCATTAGTCATCACCTTATTTTGCTATAAACCACTTTTTATAGTAAATAATATATTTTTTTCAAAGAAGACATACTTAGAGATGAAACACCAGTTTTCGGTACTCAACTGACCACTAAATCTAATTATTTGTCATCACAAAACCCCATCGGCTTTAGCGTCAAAAGATTTGGCATCCATTTTGCTATCTATTTGTAAACAACTCATTAGTATGCGGTGAACCCTGACCTCACAAAAATAATTTATTCCTTCATTATATTTCCTGTGTTTACGCCCATTTCTGAGGCTGTAGCCTCTGCCAACAGCGTTTAACAAGTATAGCAGCATTGCAAAACACGCATGCTGGGACAAGGCTACTGTTTCAGCCAATCACAAGCGTTTCCGATGACGAAATTGACAGCTAACATGGAGGTAAGCATGGACTGAAAATATTTCTCTGTAAAATGTAGATTTCAACGATAATGATGAAATGGAACCATTTATAATATCTACCAGTGTTTGGCGGACACGATATAGAATACACAAAGAAAGTGTCAGGAATGTGCTATTCGTCTACATGTCGCAATAGCGGGAGATTTGACAGCAAGTGCACAATCACTCAACAATGGACACGCCGGCAAAAGCAACAGGACTGTAATCTCTTATTTTGTGAATGAAACGTATGTCCGATATTAATATTAACATTTTCACATTATGGTGTATGCCATTCTGCGCAGAATGGTAGGTTATACGTCACAAAACACCTTGTATTGATACCATAACATCGGATCACCTCGGGCTGTCGAATGACAACGTTTTGAATCGAGAGATAAAACATGCGATGGCGTCGACGGACATGTCTTACTAAATGCAAAATATTATGAGCTCTAAGTGTGAAAATAAGAATCTGCATCGCATTCCACATGTCCTGGATAAGTATGATAATATTTAGGCTCTTCAGTAAACCTGCACAACTCGCAGTATCTATGACAACAAAATCTGAAAATCAATGACATTGTGTGATGTGAATGTACGTCACACGTCCAAAATACGGCGACCGTCAAAGAGTTAACAGAGAAATGGTAAATTTTACTAGCAATAACTACTAACTTTGTTACATAGCCATGATGATGGGGGTAGAGGATTGACGTTTGGACAAGCACGTTATAGACTTGCCTTATATCATACATTATTGCTTTCAAATAATAGTACTTATTTCCTGGAATAATAAAAACGACTTCTTCTATATGTAACATTCTTAATCATCGATCAATTGCTGTGCATTTGTTTGTTCATGTATGTTTATTTTTGTTTACCTGTCCGTGTGTGCTATGGGTGGAGACCCTAATTTTCAGTGTCATCTAGTCTTTGATGTTAAATTAATTGCTTAGAAATCTGGTGACCTACTGACTTTTCTTTGTGCACACGTTAGGTGGTTGTCAATGTACACTGTGTGACATTCTCATTAAAAAATCAATGGTCTGAAATTTTTTATTCATACTTGTACACCCCATAGTCAGTTTTTCAGCACTGCTAAGAAAAACAGTATTCAAAATATTATAATTGTTATTTTGGTTGTATACACAAACTTTGATAATGAATTCTCATTGAATCATGTGGACGTTTCTATAGAACATATATGTATGAGCAAAACCAACAAAAATAAATAAAAAATAAAAAAATAATCATCATATACAAATAAAACATACGAGCAGTACGTTACTGCTGTCAACGTGATTTACAAGGCAAACTGACGTGTGCTTTGCATACACCATATTTCCTGAACAAGGCCGGTGACCCCAACTTATTAGTTTACTTTCCACATCAGTAATACCCTGG
Source organism: Streblospio benedicti (assembly GCA_019095985.1). NCBI lineage: Eukaryota > Metazoa > Annelida > Polychaeta > Spionida > Spionidae > Streblospio > Streblospio benedicti. The sequence continues at coordinate 3,598,073 of CM032669.1, read as the reverse complement.
TATACACCATGGGAATTTTAAAACAAAAATCAATCGTGGGTCAATTAGGAGCGTATGTCTTAATGCTTGTAAAATAAATACATCAAAACGGCACATGTTTAATTTTCACTGCATAAACTGGAAGCAGAAGCCTCAAACATCCCCAGTATTTGTTTGTCTAACTTTATCAAGTGTTCGCTCGTTGACGTCCACACACCTTTGGGTAGGTCTGGATCACCTGGGAGCCGCTTTCGCCCCACAACCCAATGTTGGAGAGAGCCTGCGTTGGGAATGTGTGGATTAGACTTGGCTGTTGCTGCTGCTGCTGCTGGCCACTGCAGGTGTAGTCATGCTGATCCATGCCTGAAATATCAGGGAAATTAGAGATGAGATAACATGTGCTGCTTTATTCGTTATGATTCTCACATGATCATTGAAAGAACTCGCCTCCATTCACAATGCATACCACAACATATCATCAGCTAGACCCAACTTAACTACTGCTATTAGTCAAAACAAGATGCTTTCAGATATATGTATACCATTTGCAGGGATAGACAAATTCATGAAATTTTACCTGTCCTTTGAACAGGCTGGTCGACCTAGTCTGCCTAACCTTTACCTACTATATTCATTTTTATGCAAAATTACCAATGATGGCAATATTTCCCTGCCCTTCTTGCAGACTTCAGGTTTAAGCTACCCTGGGCATGCGGGCAGTCTAATCTGCCTACTCCTGACGTGCTAAGACAAAAACAAGAGGCTCTACGAGAGCCTAAATTGCTCACCTGTATCCATGTCTAATTTTCAGTAAAAAAGACAAAGTTGCCCATTACCACAGAACTTTAATTTAAAAAGAAATCAGTTTCCATTATGACTAACAGACTGACCGCACAAAAGAGACAAGGTTGCTCTATGACTTCTATCTATCTCCAGAGAACTTTAAAAGGACTGTAGTTTGCATTATGACTATCAGACTGACTGAACACTTTACACTAAAAATGTTTGATGGACCCCTGGATCATATAGGCATACAACTTCTCTGACAAAATGATATAATTTGAATGAAAAATAAAGAAACTATTATGCAAATATGAATAGTTGACAGACGAAAGTTGATCCCAAAAGCTCACCATGTCTACGACAGGTGAGATAAAATCAACAGAAACACACTGACCCATGACTGGCATGTGACCCAGACTGTCCAGATAGCGGTGAAGATGTTCATGCTTTCCGTCGGTGGATGCTTCTGCTGCTGCCAGGGGCACTGACTGCTGCTGCTGCAGTTGCTCAATCTGTTGTTGCTCCAGATATTGGTGTCGTTGCAGCAGTTCCTGTTGTTCTCTCTGTATCAGCATCTGCTGCATCTGCTGCATCTGCTGCATCTGCTGCTGTGGTGGTGGTGGCAGTGCGGTCTCTGCTGCTGTCTCCTGGTGGAGGCTGCTGTCTCTGGTGTTGTTGGCCGAGTAGTCAAGACGCCGCTTGCTGCTGCTGCTGCTGTTGCTGGTCCTCAGGGCATCGTCACTTCAAGTATAAAAGAGTCCTGTCATTTTCACATTAGCATCATCTTCTATGCTGATGCTATAAAAAGCATTTATATAATTTGATGCTCTTGAAATGTCAGGATAAGAATGAAAACAACATTTGTTGTTGGAAGCTAAGATTGGACAAAATAATTGATGGTGTGCTTATCCCAATGTTATTTACCACGGAAAATATTGGCAGCATTACATTACATTACATGGACAAGTTAATTATTTCCCCATACTCTCTTTGAACAAGACCAATACTCACCCCCCCTCTCTGCCTGGTGTGGACTGGCCCAATACTCACCCCCCTCTCTGCCTGGTGTGGACTGGTCCAATACTGCCTGGTGTGGACCCCCCAATCTCTCTCTGCCTGGTGTGGACTGCCCCCCTCTGGTGTGGACTGGCCCAATACTCACCCCCCCTCTCTGCCTGGTGTGGACCGGCCCAATACTCACCCCCCTCTCTGCCTGGTGTGGACCGGCCCAATACTCACCCCTCCTCTCTGCCTGGTGTGGACCGGCCCAATACTCACCCCCCTCTCTGCCTGGTGTGGACTGGCCCAATACTCACCCCCCCTCTCTGCCTGGTGTAGTTCGGCCCTGCTGCTGCTCTCTCCATCGCGCCTCGGCAGCCAGAAGCACGGGCGACGGTTGATCAACCGTGAATGACTCATTGAGGCCGTGACACGCTGCCGTGGCAACATTGAGGGGCTCTCCGCGGGGCCTGGTTGGGGAGGCCGCAGCCGCTACCTGAAGATACCACGTGATGGGCACGTATAGCATAGTCATGGGGGCCGCAGGGAAAGCATGCACACCACACCATTTTTGCACAAAAATAAATTCCTTTTCATGGGGTTTTTGGCATATCGATTATCGATTAAGTGTAAGAAACCTCTAAAATCCCTAAAGTGGGCCCCTACTGGGTCTGCAAATGTATAGGTTCAGATTTTTGAACATGAAATGGACCTGAAATGTTGTCAGAGTAAGTTAGTCAAGCTGAAAATGAGAAAGTGCAGTTCTACGATCAGCTGCAAAGCGTAGTAGCCAAGATTCCTACTTCAGAAGTCCTGCTTCTGCTCAGGGCCTAGAATGGTCATGTTCGGTGTAATAGTATGGCTTTCGAGGATGTTCATGGTGGTCATGGTTATGGTGCCCGAAATACTGAGGGTGAAAGAGTTCCGGAATTTGCTCTTGCAAACAACCTGGTTGTGGGCAATACCCAATCCATAAAGAAGCCGTCTCACCTTGTTACCTACTGCTCAGGTAATCACGGGACTCAGATCTCTTTTTATACTAGAAGAGTGTTGTTAAAGCTGTGAAAAATGTAAAAGTGTAAAACTGAGGAATGTGCTCAACACCGCAATCTATTTGTGCCTTCACACTCTGCATTCCTAAAGTTAGAACGAGGAAGTTCACACTTTGCATCCGTACTTGGAATTTACGTGATCAGATAGTTGCAACTCAAGTTCAGAAAGTCTTTAGAGAAAAATTGTCGGCTGCTAGCAACATACACTCTGCTTGTCCAGCTTTATGCAAAACAAAGTATTCGAATCTTGTTTTATGATCCGAAGCTTCGGCCCTTAGAGCTAAGCTTCGAAATATGTTGACATCTCTAGAGAAAAGTGCTGGAGAAGTCTCACTCAGTGATGAGGAAAAGATGAAGGGTTGAGCACAATGCAAGATTGCTCAATGTTGAGTACCAATGGTCTTGTAATCTGCTCCCCCCAGTAATGGGCCCATCTCCTGTGGAACGAATTTGCAAGGCTCTCAGAAAGATGAAATCTTAAGGCACAAAAAACATCAGATAAATGCTGAAAGCTACAGGAGAGGAGTGTGTGGCACTGATAAAGGAGCTGGCTGAGGCTGTCTTTTGTTTTGGCTCAATTCCTAGGCATTGGGAGGAGAGCTTCATCCTGAATCTCTACAAATGTAAGGGAGAAGTCCTTGACCATGGCAACTACTGTGGACTCAAGCTTCAGAAGTCATTTGTTGCCATCAAATCCAGAACTTTCAGAAATAATGCTTTGCCAAAATGATTAATATTCAACCCCTAAACAACCTACACACACGCACCTTATCTCTGGGAGTTGAACCCGGGGAGTCTGTTTTGATGCTGGACACGTCCGACTCGGACTTGGCGGCCTGGTAGGGCAGGGTGGTGGCAGCGGACGATGTCGAGTCCACAACGTACTTCGCTAGATCCGTGCTTTCTGGAAAGTAAGAAACGAGAAGAAACGAGAAGAAATTGATGTAGCCCTGATTTCTGTGGTACATATCAGGTGGTACAGGTGCAACATTATACAAGATATAAGGACTAAGACATGTACCTACCGGTGAACATGTCTGAGGTGAGTGTCTGTGTGTCGGTGTCTGTCCCCAGTCCACTCGTCGTATCTTCACTCACTGCAACCACAAGTCTTTACACGATAACGCCCAGAGCTTTTAAGTTAGTCACGATTTTATACCTCATTTGTCAAGACAAACTGGCAAAAAGGCAACAAAATATTATATTTCACCAAAATTGACAAGACAAAATTATACTTATAATAAAACAATATGAAATAATTGGATAACAAAAAGCTTAGCATTTCATTTTACGATAAAGTTGCTCTTTTGACCTGCTGCATGTTGAAGATCTTTGCTATGTCCGTCCGCAATCTGCTCATTTGGGGTCACATTTTTGTCAACATTCGTCTTGTTTTGCTCCAATTTTCTAGCAGCTATGTTTTTCTTCACCACAGCCAGATTTGTGTTGTTCAATGGTTCCTCTTCTTCGTTCCCTCTATCGCTCTCATCTGCGGAGATTTCTGACAAGTTGGGAGTGCTGAAAGGGCCTGGGGAAACCACCCCTTTTGTGCACGCTTCTGGTTTGTCTACTGAAAAATACTTCTCTTGTTTATACAAGTAATTTGCTACTTTATTAACAAAATATTCATGAATCGATTTTAAACTTTCTTTTTAAAAAGCAAAAGATGAAGTATTTGTTATAAAATAGCTACGCATCAATGCAAAAGATCGAGCACATCTCTCAAACAGATTGAAATCACCGAAAATCATGGAGGGGATGGTTGCAAGTAGACTGGGCAGCCAGGCCAAACTATCAAAATGAGGAATAGTTAGGGCCTGCCCAGATAAACTTGGGATTGATTGATTGATTTAAGTAATATAGGAAATAAAATGAGCAGAATTAGAGAAACAAATCCATCATTTACCTTCATTAAGTTTAGGTGCAACAGATGTATTCGCTCCAGCACCAAGTGACACTTCTCCTTTCAGGCCTCTTGGGTCCGCGGGAATAATGGGCTCTAACAACAGAATCAGGGGAATTATAAGTTTCTTCACTACCTCAACCATCTTTTTGAAAAACTATACTAACACTGTTTATTTTAATATATAATAAAGCAATAATATATAGGTAAAGTGGGAAAATTACAAAAACATTGAACACTTTTAACTGAGTAAGAGTCCTCTACTATGAATCCTCGATAAAAAACTAGCCTGCGGTCCTTCCCACGAGTCCAAGGAAATTAGAATTGAAGGACCCTGAGTACTTAGACGTTTCTCTGTGTTAAATATTGCTATAGTTACCTTCGTCATCAGTGTGCGAGTCATCATGATCGTTATCATTATGTTTGGCCGGTGTAGCAGTAGGGGTGTCCTCCACGAACGCCACGCGATTCAGCAGACGCAGGGAGTCAGCAGGCGGCAGCTGGGGGACAGCAGCAAAACCAGTAAGAAGAATTCTTCTAGCTTCTGGATTCATCATACTGGATAACTAACATTGTGTTAGTGACACAGAAACTGTCATGTTTACCTCGCACTTGCGACGTTTCTTGGACTCTGGACTCACGTCCACGAAACATCGCAAGTGCCAGGTAAACATGACAGTTTCTGTGTCACTAACACAATGTCAGTTATCCAGTATGGCAAAACCAATTTTAGGTAGCAAAAAATAATTTTGCTGGAACCATACACCTTTTGATATAAAATTTAAAAACAAAAACAAAAAAACATTCAAGGAAAATGGTAACTACCCATTAGCTAGTAACGTTGATTCTAACTAGCCAAGGCAGATTGCTGACCCGCCATGACCAGTTAGTTACCACAAAGGGCTACCATTGCCAATAAAGATATCAAAGATATTACTGATGTGCTTAACTAATTGCTTCCTAAAATATCAAATATATGATCAGAAATTTCTGTGGTGCATCTTGATATAATACAATATAATATATTATTATTATTCATTCTTGAAATATCGATTCACTAACTTCAATAACTTACACTTCACTCTTAATTCTTAACATATGTTTACATATAGAAAACTCATGTAAAAGACATCTGAAGAGCTACAGTACTGATATCATCAGAAGGATACAGACAAAAAAATCTGAAGAATTACACTATGATTCCTTACGTTTTCCTCCTATTTCTTCTCATTGCTGCGACTGTTACGAACGTAAAAAGGTTCTGGTGCTCCCACAACTTGCGGCTTTCTTCATACATTTGTATAACTTGCGTGAAGTTACGTTTATTCTGTTTTTTACCCTTGTATTACAATTTTTACAAAGTTCCCATTATAAAAAGAATATTTTTAAAAGTTAATGACCACGCTAGACCTCGGCGCCAGACATTTTGACCGGATTTTTTATTCATTTGGGTGTCTGTACGGCGCACACACTTTTTAACCAATTGGCGCTGTCACTGTGGCGAAAATAAACAATAAAGCCCGAATATTTATGAGCAAAAATGTGTCAAAGGATGGATGCCAAGGTAAGGGAAAATATTCTTATTTTTACGTTTTTTCTGTTTATTTTGTTATTCGTAAGTGCCATAGTGTCAGCCAGTGAGCAGTTCCAAGAAATCCTTGTCGGCAGTAACTTTGTTTCCAAATATTACGATTTATTACGTTTTATTGCGCAGATTCCTCTAATTTCAGTACAGTTCTGTATCCTTCTGAAGTTGTCAGTACTATAATAGGAGTGATTTGTTTTTGATGTTACTGTAAGGTGTTTAATTGAAGAAAATAATACATGAGCAATAAATAAGAAGCAATAATAGAAGTGAAAAAAACTAACAATATTGTCGATGAGAGAAAGTGAGGCAAGTATTAGAATGAATGATACAGGAAACTGTTCTCTGAAAATACTAAAATGCATGAGATTTATTACAAAAATCCCTCTACTGCGTTTAATTGATCTAGACATACTTTATCAGTGCCCCAGATTTAAGTACTCGTCTACAAGTCCGACACTAAACCAACAGAACTAGTATTACTAGTTCTGTTACTGGTTACTAGTGCAGTAAGAATTATACCATCTTATTTATACTTTCTCATCCACCAAACTGCTCTTTTTTCAAAGTCCTAGTACTTGTGTGGTACATGGAAAGTGTGCCACACACCTGCTGCAGCGGCCCGTCGCGGCCCACCACCGTGCCACACAGCTCGCTGCTGTCACCGCTGCTGCTGCTACTGCTCCAGCCTGCAACCTGCTGCTACAAGGTCCACAACCAAAGGCAGCGGCATCAGTGCTTGGTGTATACAACTCAAGGGATTTGACATAATTTCAAAAGAAAGATCATTCAAATTTTTATATCTTTTTCAAAATACACCGATGTTGATGCCTTTGGCTCTTAACACTACTTAATAGGAGATAAATCATTGATGAGGATCTTTCATCTACACAACCAAGAAGAAAATCTGCGCTAGTTATGGACACTCTTCACACTTGATTAGGATTATAGATGAAAAACATTTAAGTATCAATTTTATCCACAAATCATTAATTTGTACTCACTTGGTTTGATTGGAAATGGATGTTCTCGGATTCTTTTGCCACTTGTGCTTCTGATTCAAGGTCTGTTTTGAGGTTACTTTGACTAGAAGCTTTAATGAAATCTACAACACTCCTTCGCATTGGCTTGATCATGTTTTCAACTACAGAAAACTCATTGCTTTGTACCTCATTTCTATCATCTATTACAGAAGGACTGGTTTCAGCTTTTTCAACACAAGAGCTCAATTCATTCTGATGAAAATCAGCTGCTTTGTTACGCTTGATAGAATCATTTTGCTGATTATTCATCCAAAACAAATCTGCCTGTGTGTTGTGTAGAGCTTCCATTGGATACAAAGTCTGCACAACACCATGTTCTATCAGACTAGCAGGTACAGCGCTCGACTTCGCTTGTCCTTCAACCTTTGAAATATTTTCACCCATTTCTTTCGGATGTCTCAACACAGTTGGTGAGGGTCTTTTCCAGTGAGCATCAGGTTGAGCCGCCGATAAACCAGACTGGTCTGTTTGCAGAAATCTTGATGGAACTGGTCTTCTATCTTGTACTTCTCTTGTTACTGGCATTGGATCTAATGGTATTTTCTTTAATAAATCATTCACTTTCTGTTCAAAACTTAAAGGATCCTTAATTTCCTGTATTACCGATGCTGTTGGATTCTGTAATCCAATGGCTAAATCAGGGTTAAGATCAGTGTTTGTATCGTTAGATTTGCAAGAGTAGGGGTATGGGCGCCTTGGAGGCGAGGTGGTCGGTGTGGACGTAGGATTCAGGACCTCACCTGCAAAAGAAATTATAAGAGCAATGAAAGCATTCTAAAAATGAATGATATTTTCTTGAATGTGATTTCAAACATTTTTTACATTTAAAGATTTAAGACAAACTTAGGGTGGCATTTAAAATTAATACATTTTATGTCAAAATAACTAAAATGTTTGATAAGAAATTATTTAAGAATATATTATTCAAAATTTTGTTAATTAAAAATAGACTATAATATTGATACTTTCATCAACAAGCTCAGCAAAGTAAAACACTTTTGCTTTCCACTTGACATTGAACATAATATATATTTGCAGTTTGATGTCACGTTGAATTATTTTTCAATTTACAGTAAAAGGGTCCTTACTCATGCAAATATTACAATAAGTATCAAACTAGCAAACTATAAACCTACCTGTTGCCATGTCTGACAAGTGCACTGGATCATTGTTGTCAGATGTAGAAATGTTATTGGATGAATCTCCTGATGTTACTTGCTGTTGTCTAACGTGAAGCTCCTATACAGATAGTCATATTGCATTTATCCAGTTATCATTCATATTTGCAACTTATATCTATCTATATATATATAAATGAATAAGGACTTAAAATAGAGTTTATACGGTATATAGCATGTGGTCTCATGTTGCTTCAATCAGTCTTACCATGCAATTAAAGTATTCAAAAAATTTTTAAACAAATGTAATCCAAAAAATGTTTTATTACTAGTTTCAAACCTACAGGTTCCTTTTCAAAACAACATAGAAAAATATAAACACTTTAACTTATACTAATCTTGATTTATAACATTTATATTTTAATGTAAAATATGGTATCTTCTTTATATATTATTAAAACTGTACACTTGATAGAAAATATTTGTTATGATACTTAGTTATACATATTAACTCTATATGAATTTCTTTTAAATACTAAAGTCTATTTTAGTAGGGTATTCTTAACATTGATACATAACTATAATGTACACATATTCAAATCTATTTGTAAATTTTCAATTCAAGTAAAAGGTGATTATATACAAAACAGTTTGAAAAATATTAATAGTAAGATAAAAATAGGCGATCAATATTGTAGTTGGTTTGTGAAAACTACCCTCCCCAAAGCTGGTTGATAGTGGTCCATCTTATTGTTTAATAGTGTCCCTTGTTTTGCCCCATATATTTCCACTCCCTCCCTAATCTGACGTTGTAATGGTTTCTGAAACGTTTTTATGATGTTCATCTTGAATTTTGTTTCGGTCCCAGGGTGCTTTGATAAATGTTTGGCCAGCGCATTGCTGCTGTGTCCTTGAGGGTTGTTTATGGCTGCCAAGTGTTGTCTTCCTCGAGTGTACCCTGATCGTCCACTTTCTCCAAAATATTTGATGTCTTTTCCACTCTCCGTACAACTTACACATTCCACCATATATACAACCCCTTCTTTGGTACAAGTTCCTTTACCTCCAGTCTTATGTATAAAGCAGTCCTCTCTCCCACACCGTCTTTCCTCTTGTAGTCCAGGCAACATTCTCTCTATGCATTTTCCCGCTCTCTCAACAACTTTGATTTTTACCATGGATTCTTTTTTTGTGATATTTCTTAATTTGTTAGCTAGAGCGCTGTTGGGTGTAGGGGGGCAAAACAGAACAGTTTCATAAGGTCTTTGCCATGATACCTTATTGATTTCCTTCTTTTTCTTTCTTTCCTTTTGTTTATACGTTTTCGGTCTATACATAGGGCAAATACCTGTTCTATCTCGTTCTCTCTGTTTTTCGTATGTTTCAATTCCACTTTTTATAACATCGAGTCTAATTTGTTCTGGGTACCCACTGATTTTCATTCTCCTAGAAAATTCATTGAGAAAGCCAACTTTCACACTTCTATCAAGCTCATCAGATGTATTCCTTAAAATTCTTACTACCTCTTGTACAAGGGTCATTATTTTCATTTTCTTAGGCATGGCTGAGTGTGCCATCAATACAAAGTCATTTGCCATAGGTTTTCTATAAAACCTGTAAGTGATTTTGCCATTTTCTACTTGGACTGCCAGGTCTAATATGGGCATCATGTTGTCTTCATGATTCGATGGGCAATCTATTTCCACTTGTATACATTCACTTATTGTATTGGCTAGCTCTTGTATGATTCTTGCAGTACGTAAGTCTCCCTTCACTGTTTTGTCAGTTTCCACTTCCGTTGGTTTTACTATTACTTTTCCATTCTCAACTCTTGCTCCTAGTGGCATTTCATTTGCTATACAATTTCCATCATCCACATACCTCATATAGCCATGCAGCATCCAATCAATGTTACTTGTTGCTTCCTCAATTTTGTCTTTGAATTTTTTATCCCACCATAACATGTATAGTCTAGCAATCGCTCCTGTGAGCTCTAAACCTATGGGTCCCCCATCTGTCTGTAGATAGATTTCATTATTGAATTTATACAAATGGTTCTTCATAACAGTAGTTATTCCTGTCTGTAATGCTAGTGATATCATCAGTCTTTTTTGTATCTTTGTTGGACTCTCCTTTGGTTCATTGAATAATGTCTTTCTTCTGGCCTTATCACCACCCATCACCTCTGCTGTTGTGATACCTGGTCTTCTACCTCTCGATCCATCTTTTTTCCATACTGATGTAACCTCACCTAATCCTTTATGAATCAATTCTTTTCTTTCATACACTAAGGCCAAGTATAGCCCTAGCTCTTTTTCATCAACACTAATATCTAGTTTTGATTCCATATATATTTCTGCAACAACTTTCGATACTTCATTTACTTTCAGGCTTGGGTAAAGTGACTTTACATCGCTACTCCAGACAACCACATTTTTTATGTCTTTTCTATTTGCAGTTTCAATCATTGTTATCATTTCTTCTGTATTTCTACATTCTGTGTCTATTTTTCTATCAAGTTCATCTGCTAGTTGTTCTATTACTTTGCTGAGTAGATGAGACAATGCACCATTAATGGACTTAGACGCTCCACAGACTGGTCTTGTTGGCGGGCCCTTTTTTCTTTTATCAGGTGGTATCATTTTGTGGTCTTTTCGTAACCCAAATAAGAGTGGAATAGTCCCATCATTAGTGGTTAATGCTTGCTTCACTCGATCCTCATGTTTCCAATTGCACCCTATTTTTAAGAACCTAGAAAACATAATCACATGACCATTCATTTTATTTTCAATGTCCGCAACCTCTTTGCTATCAACTTTTCTGTCTTGTTGTATATGTTTGCTCATTGCGTCAATATAGTTTTCTGGTGTATCTACAGATATCATGTGCGATTTGTCTGTCATGTAAAATACTTGTTTACGTTCTTTGCCCAGTTTTTTACACTCATTTAGCCCTTTCTTTTGTTTGGATGAAATTCAAGATGAACATCATAAAAACGTTTCAGAAACCATTACAACGTCAGATTAGGGAGGGAGTGGAAATATATGGGGCAAAACAAGGGACACTATTAAACAATAAGATGGACCACTATCAACCAGCTTTGGGGAGGGTAGTTTTCACAAACCAACTACAATATTGATCGCCTATTTTTTATCTTACTATTAATATTTTTTCAAACTGTTTTGTATATAATCACCTTTTACTTGAATTGAAAATTTACAAATAGATTTGAATATGTGTACATTATAGTTATGTATCAATGTTAAGAATACCCTACTAAAATAGACTTTAGTATTTAAAAGAAATTCATATAGAGTTAATATGTATAACTAAGTATCATAACAAATATTTTCTATCAAGTGTACAGTTTTAATAATATATAAAAGAAGATACCATATTTTACATTAAAATATAAATGTTATAAATCAAGATTAGTATAAGTTAAAGTGTTTATATTTTTCTATGTTGTTTGAAAAGGAACCTGTAGGTTTGAAACTAGTAATAAAACATTTTTTGGATTACATTATTATTTTTAACGATAAAAATACAAGAAAAAAGAATTTTTAAGAAATGTTTGTCATGCTGCCATGTTGGTTAAAAGTACGTAATAAGTTAAACTTTTGTGTGTATGTCAAACATATGTTGCACGTCACACGTAGTCACGTGACAAGGGAGCTGGGGAGGGTGGTGATGGAGGAAGGAAGGGTGGAACATTTAATCTGTTCTGCATGTGTTAACCATAGGTAGCAGTAGCTGGGGGGAGCAGGGATAATTCTGGGCTGCGCCATTGCGCCATAGGCACACTGTTTTTCTGATTGGCACAATCACTTTAAGCTTACTGTGCCAAATGGCACAGCAGATTGGGTTGCACAAGCGATATCTTTTACGTGTGCTGCTCATGACTGGATGCATTTGAGGCGTTAAAAGTTAAACACACATTTCATATGTTTTGTTTTTCAAAATTCTCATCTTCAATATATTTGATTTAGCTACTTTATGATATCATTTGCTGGGTCAATACTCCAAATCGATTACCAGTACATATGTAAACAGTAATTTTCTATGACAATCACACATAAGTCGTTTGAGGTCTGGCCCACCATCTTGCAAAATGGCACGTTTTTTTGAGCAAGTGCCAAAATGGCACACACTGTATTTCACCCAGAATTATCCCTGGGGGAGGGATATTAGAGGGATCAATCATTGCATATACATGTAGTGTGTATATGGCTGTGACATATGATGATTGGAGGAAGGTGATTGAGGTGTATTTAATCTGTCCCAGACCTGTATAGTGACGGGAGCTGGTGTGAGGGATGGGCGACAGGTAGACAGCTAGTGAAACATAAACTAAACTCTTCATGAAATATTTCTGACTTAAAAATAGTACATTGTTGTCATTAAAACTTACATCAATTTCAGACACAACAGATTGCACTCTGTTCACCAAACGCTGGTGTGATGCGGCTCTAAGCCGCGTTTCCACGATCACGGCTTCACGTCTGTACTGTTGTAACTCGACTCGATATTCTGGCGTTATCTGTGCGAAATTATTACATGTTCAAAGTACATAATCAAAAATAGCCATTGGTGTATGCACAATTCTGTCTCTTGAAATTGGCAGATAAATATTTTCTAACAATTTAATACATCTATTTTGTATCATTCGTAGGTAAGAAACTGCATATTGATACTCCTTGAAGTTGTGATCACATTTATGCAGACCTTTGCACACTAACCCTTTACCCCTCAAAATGGCCTAGGGCGCTCTCCCTCAAATCGGCCGGACAATTTCAGGTGTTTGGGTGTCAAAAGCTTCGTCATACAAGTCATTCCTTTGGGGTATAGCAGCAGTGCCATCATGATTAAAACTAGATAACTATATGTAAAACTGTATAAGGAATAGTCGTGCACAATTTATTTTAATGTTTAGCTTTTATTTTAAGAGAATATTAAGAGGTTTCATTTGACAGCATTAATTTGCACTTACAAATGACACCATGTTTGCCATATCGCACCAAATGCAAAAACACCAATGTTTGATCGCGTTGTAGACATACTTATAGTGGTTTAATCTTGATGAGAAATACATATTCGTGTTCCTAACACCTTAAGCTTTATAATGATATATAAATCAATTCCAAAAACACCAGATAAATATTTTTAATTATTTTCTAAATTACTGTGATTCATTTACTCCGAGGCTACGCTGCTAATACCAGTCCTAATCGATCCGAACATGGCTTCCTTTTACCATTGGAAATGTGATGCTTTGTTTCAAAACATTTGTAAAATTTGGAATGGGGTAAGCCAAAATGGTTGCTTTATATTTTGGTGAAGAGATGATTGAAATACGAGCATTTTTATGGAAATTATGGCAGTTTAAAGTTGGCAACGCAGCTCCGACAAATGGAAAGATTTTATACGCGCTACGCTGCAAATATTTGCGAGGATACAAGGCCTGTCATGTAATAAAACGTGAGGGGTAAAGGGTTAAGCAATGTAGTGGTAATCATTGATCGATCAGTAATTTTGAAGTTACTAAGATGAATTATATGGTTGTAGGTGGTTCTTCTCATGTTGTGGCTACCTTCTTTTCCACCAATTCTTATTTCAAAATTTAAGATATTCACAAATTAGACTAATTTAAAGTTTATTCTATTGTTAAATATTGTTTGCTACATATTTGTATAATAAAACACTGGAATATATATTTTTTCTCCTGAAGAGGTGTTGTTAGAACACGAAAATATTAGAGGATAAACTTTAAATTAGTCTAATTTGTGAATATTTTGAATTTTTTTGAAATAAGAATTGGTGAAAAAGACAAGTAGCCACAATATGAGTATTTTTGAAAAATTGATTATATTTAAACTTAAATACAATTATTCACCACGCTAGTCGTTTAGCATATAGCAAACAAAATTATTGAAAATAAGGAGTTAGAATACCAGTGGAGGAAGAAAAGGTCGTCCATCCTTCCAAACTATTGACTCATGCACAAATGGTCTTGAGAACAAGTCGTCGATAGCTTTTGCCTCAGATTCTAAATATGCAATTAATTCCTCCATGATCTAAAATGTAAACAAAAAATCACACAATATAATTCACAATCAATAATAGCAACAGCTCAGGGAACTGTTATGACTAAGAAGCAATCTATATACCGCCTATAGAATAAACAGATATTCTCTAAACATAGGATTTGTTGTTTACAATTTCACGGGTCCCCGGCGGACCAAGAAACCGGAAAGAACCTGGAATTCTGGTCTTGCACCGGGAGATCGGGAATTAGCATTAAATTTCATGAAATTCTGATATTTCCCGGGAAAAGGCACAATTATTCGATTTTAAAAAATCTTCATCAAGCAAAATTACTATGCACATGGACGCAGCCATCAAATAAATGTACTCGAATGAACGGTGCATAAACCAACACATGGTAACAGCATCAGTCAGTTTGCGTCCCTGTAAATGAGCTGTCAATTCGTCAGCTAAATGTTTTAAGTTATACCGATAAGCTGTCGCTTCCAAAGGCATTGTCTTATCCATATATATATTACCAACAGCTCAAGACTACTAATTAAATTGAAAATGTATGGAGTCAAAGGTGACGTTCTAAACTGGATCGGCCAGTTCCTACTTGGTAGGCATCAGCAAGTTCAAGCAACTGGAAGCCAATTCCTAGCAGAATCCCAAGGCAGTGTCCTGTACACTTCATCATATTCATTAATTACCTCCCTGATGGCACACTCTAATCTATAGAAATGTTTGCAGATGACACAAAGATTTTCAACTCTATTCAAGAAAATAACCTCATCACGTTGCAAGATGACATAAATAACTTAACAGATTAGGCAAAGGACTGGCAGCTAAGATTTATAGCTAATGAATGTAAATGCCTGCACTTAGGAAGAAAAATAATCCCAAACACAAATATAAGATGGAAAATGAGAACTGCATAAAAATCATATTTACAAAGTTCATCTTTACACAACACAATAAAATCTTACATTGATTGACAGTTTCAACAACTTCTGTTGCCATTTTCAAAATCTCTCTGCGCATGACAGGTCAATCTGCACGACTTCCGATACTAAAAATCGGGTCGTACACATGAGAGAGTTGAAAGCCCCCCTCGTCCCAGTTCAATGTAAGATTTTATTGTGTTGTGTAAGGATGAACTTTGTAAATATATATGGATTCCAACACGATGAACACATTCAAGGGCATAAAAATCAGTTTTAATTCACTCTGGAAAACACAGAATTAGAGAAAGATGTTGGCATAAACATAGACCCCAACCTGAAATGTTCACAACATGTAGACCCAATTTAACAAAACTAACAGAAAAAAATGTTACAGAATCCTCGACATGTGTAAGAGAGATCATATGAATATTTAGACAAAATCTCCTTCAAATTTCTATTTCAGAAATGAAACCCATAAATTTCTGGTCACGAGTCCAACTTTCTGTACATTCCGCCACTGAAGGACATGTAGGAATCACAATCAGATGGGTAGCACATAGGCAGATCAAGGGAGGGGTGCAGGAGGCGTGTGCCCCCTTTCTCATGCTACAAAATCATTTCTATAGTTTTTTTTTAATCTCTGTGACCCTAACACTGAATATATTGTATCATCATATGCTATAACGTGAGTGGTAGCTTAAATTATTTTTGAAGGCTTTGCCTTACCATTATATATTATTGATCATGTTGATATTGTTCAAAACTCTGGTGTTGAAACTCGTCGATTTCTCTTAATTTATTACGGAGCCCGGATCGTTTGTCCCACCCTGCTTAGAGCACCTGTTTTCCCAGAATTGGCTAAGCACCTGTTTTTCCCAGAATTGATCTGGGCTTCTTACTATAAATAACTTGCGTGCAGTATGCTATTAGACTGAGAAACTTTACAAAACTTTCTAGTTATCGATACACTGATTGTAAACGGATATTTAAACTGCATTGACTAAACTAATCAGCCATATAATATCCCTGTCAAAATCCAACTCTCAAAATCAGATAACATGAAAGAACATGCAGATCGTTTGATCATATATATTCCCAATTAAACGACTTACCATTGCTAATATTTATAAGATTTTGATGAAAATCAATAATTTAAATAATTTTAACACCTACTTTTCATTCAACAAAACGATCCATAAACCATTTATGTAGAAAAATGTTCACAATTTTCAAAAAAGCTTCATCGTTATCCACCATGTTGAATCACTATAGCGCAGCAAATGAATATAAGGCATAGTAATTATACATGCTTATTATGTATACAAAGGCCTCGGACTAATGTAGAGACTTCCCTATGCAATGAAATGGAGAAGTTGCTTTGGCTAATGCTTCACATCTCTGTTAGAAACCTACAGGCTATGACGTGACTAGTATAGATGAATAGGCAAATGGTGTGCTTTCCAAATTCATTCTAAAATTGTATTGCATGACTACCTTCTAAGTGAGCCACAAAGCTTTAAATGCCAGATACTGAAAATATGTTGCTCTCCCCCATTGACACCCTGTGAATATGCACCATGGCACAAAATATGGTGTAGCACAATCTGCAAGTTTTATTTATTACATATTATGCATACCGTTTGGATCCACAGAGATTGACATTCAGCCTGGTGCTTTTTCTTGCTACACACATGTCCTATCCACTGTACAATACAGTGTGGCCTGGACTTTCAAAAATGGCTCTGGTGATTGTGCCACATCACGTCTGCATCTGGATATGTAATTCACAAGTAAGCCAGTCTCAGATGAGAGACTGGCCTCCTCTTATGAGGCAACGCGTGAATGGGAGGCCACGTGGTGTTTGTACATGTACCTCTCCAGAGGCAGGCTAAGTACCCAACTGAGCCTCAGGGGTGTGGGGATCACACTAGCTATAGTTTTCAAACTAGGAGAGTTCTTTTACGTGCAGAGGTGTGGCTCTCCTCTACATGGGACACGCCTTTTAACGAGGCTTCCGAACCTCCGCTTGGCATCGCTACCGTCTAGTACTAACACTGTACGGTGGCGACGTGCTTCGGTGGAAATCACCAACTCAGTGGCAGATGTACGACGTATCGGTTTTGGCGACACTGTGTCTGACATGACCGGGCCGCGAACTTATGATGCAAGCAACACCTGCACATTGGTACGGCACCTAATTAGGGAGATGTTTGATTATATTGCTATTAAAATCATGCCCATGGACAACAATACATACTTCTAAGTGGATATCTAAGCCTTAACGGGGATCAGCTCTATAGTCCCACGTCTCATTGATCCCCCATCATATTTATCATATGGGAATACAGTTAGGAGTTAAGGGATGGATCTACATGTACGCGCTGGGGATGAAGGCTATGCATTAAAGGAATGAACCCCACCCCCACCCCCATAGACCATGTACTGCAGTTAGAATAATATTTCAAACAATATCGGAAGAAGTTAGGAGTGTTGTAATTACTAGGAGTAATAGAAGATCGTGTTATAGGATGAGTATTGGAATAAGGCAGAGTAGAGAGTGAAATCAAAGTAAATGAAAAGGATGTACTAGACTAGAGATCTATTCATGCTTTGCTCGAACTGTTGACAAAGTTCACGAGAAAATAATGTTGTGTTGTGGGGCACACGGCTCCTACCCCCACCCCCTTCCCCATTGATCTGCCTATGTGCTGGCCATCTGATTTAGATCGCTACGTGTGCTTCCGTACCCTAATGGACAGGAAGTGATATTTGGACTTGTGACCAGAAAGTCGTGGGTTTGATTCCTGGTCTGGCCTGGTGGTGGGTGTGAGCACTCATATGTAACAGGCTGCATACTGCTCATTTGTACCTACATGTTAGATAGGTACAGATGAGGCGAGAAAGGATGCTAATGACCTGGTACATCCCTACAATACAATAACAGCGAATTGCGAGTGTAACCATTTACATAGAAAGTATGCAGGCTTTTATAGTTTTATGCTGGCTCTTTGGTGTGGGTCCTGTTGCAAGGTTGTTTGTACAATTTACGTAGGTGTATATGTGAATTTTGATAATTTAAGGTTCGTGTGAAGCAGCAGCAGGGTGATCTGACTTTGAAACCTGTGCAGGAGACTGATGGCTACCCTATATGATCATAAAAATCAAAGATTTTCACACATCAACAACAGCTATATTCCACATTTGCTTGAGAAAAGAAAAAAAAAAATTACATTTAGGAAGTTAAGAACATGTTACAACCAGCGTCCCAAAAGGCACATTTAAAGACAAGCTCGACATGACATGAGCCAAGGGAGAGATTTAGGTGAAATAATAGTCCTTTCAAGGTTAATTTTTCAAAGAACATATTTAATGAAATTAACCCAGGTAAATGCAAGACACATTATTCCAGCGTTTTAGACACTGGTTAACACTCCATTAATTGTGTCAGACCGTGCGTCCGGTTTGTTACCCCTCTACAGGTCGCATCGTTTGAGCTAGGATGTTCAAATTCGGCATGTCGATTGGAAATGGTGATCACAAGAACCCTATTTCACATAGGCTCAAACGTTCTTGACCATTATGATCACATTGTTATTACTATTTGAATGCACAATTACAGATCAATAATTCTATCAGCTGCAAAATACTCATTGTTGCTATTTGCTGCTATAATAATCAATAATCAGCATGACGAAGCCAATATATAGACAGTGGCATTCCAGTGTATTATACACTGGTTTACCCCACTGGGGACGCTTTTCATTTGGGTATGTGATAAAGTTAAAGTTGTGATAAAGATGTGATAAGATGTGATAAAGTTGTACCCTCAATTACACATACGGTAACTGAACTGACTGAACTATTGTCAAGCACCCATATACCCATGAGAACCCTAATTCAAAGTGATATCAACAAACAAAATATGCAATGAAATTTTATTAAACGCAATTAAAATACAAACATTTTTAACATGTCACACTATACAAGAACCAGCATTTTAAAAAGTTCCTTTAATTTGTAAATATTTCCGACTCTTCCAGCCATTTTCAAACATCAAATAAGGTAGATGTCAACAGATTATAAAATACATTATATTCTAACAGTCTGTTTTACTTCCAATGCCTTGTATCATATACGGAAAACATTGACTTTCCTTTGTCAGAGCCAACTTTTACAATTTGTGTAAGAAAATATACACAATTTGATATGCATCATATCTATAATTATAGACATTCAACCTCTCTATTTTGAGAAAACAACATTCCATGTAATATTCAGACCTCAATTGTTGACGACTTCGTTACTAACTAGGAGTTTAAGACTACATGCATATTCTTAAAAATTGAAATGTCATCATATATATATTCCAACATTTTGTCTATTTCCTACCAACTGAGGAATACCAATTACAATCTTTTAAAAAAAAGCCACACACCACAATATACTCCACTGATGCAATATATTTGTTCCAGTTGACCTTTTATCCATCTTTCTATACCAAGGATTTTTAATACACACTTTTACTGAACATGTTTTAACATTTATACAAAAATAATACATTTGGTAACAATTCATGACTTTGACACAAATTTGGACATATTTTCAAAGAACACAAACCATTACATTGCTGTTATGCAATTTACGCAGATATAGTTAAGATAAATCCAGAATGTACTTACAAAAAGTTGACAAATATTCACGAGGTGCTGACAGAAGTAGCAAACATACATTTAACTGGATTATATTTAACATTTACCTAGGCAGGTGACCTCTTTATACTAGGTACAATCATCTGCTCAAGTTGCTCATTTCAGTTCTTTTGTCTACACCTACTTTTGAGATATTTGTCAAAGCCTGCCTATGGCACTTGCATCTCCTATTGAAGTTTTTACGTCAGCTTGACGAAAACTCAAAAATGAAAACTATGAGGTCCTTGGTAGGCTTTAAGCAAACATCTCCAGTAAATAAACAAGCAAACTCTGTTACCGCTGTGCAAGTATGTAAAGTTGAAAGCCAAAACCTCTATTAACGGTGACGCCGGTAAATGAGCTAATTATAATATTTATGGACAAATATAAATGTTATATACATACATAGTTGGTGACAAAAATTGAATATCTTTCTCTGCTAATTATACTGTAAATAAATGAGCCTTACAGCATATTATTGTCATTGAAAACTATCCAATTGCGATCATCCAAGTGGCATCAAATAAGTACTTTGATTGAAAATATGAGTGTCTTACCACTCATATCACCAATTACCTGTAAGATTTTTCACTAAAACATATGTGCAACGATTCTGGCGTCTGAATTGAAAAATGATTAAATAGATGATGGCTACTTAATAGAATGGTGTAGGCCACATCAATTCAATCTTCTAGTTATCATACCAATAAGTTGCAGATGCCAGAGTTCAACACTAAACAGTCCAACTCAATCCAGCCCAATGAAAGTCTACCAATAAGGTAGCCTTGAACAACTTCATAAAGCTCAGTTTTCAAACAAGTCCATCAAATCCACTGGCATCTGTATCCAAAATGAAATATACAAAACTACCATCATTCTTGAGATAAAGAGGCCACTGAGGATTTTTTTTATCCCGCAGACTGCCTCCATCTGACGGTGATGGAGCCACACTACAGAGCTGGCATGCTGATCTGGACAAATTCTTAACAAACTGTGACATAACTTCAGACCACCAAACTCCCAATCTTGTCCATACAATCAGCTGCCAGTACGCAATTTTAATATGAAAGGAGTGATTGGTCCATCAAACTAATAGCAGACAATCTAAATTTTGACGGTGAATGTGACTGGTCGTGCAGAGCTGGCATCCTTGATCTTGAAGAGTGCCCTGTGGACGGCCCCCACATCCACCTTGGTGTTGTCATGGGCCGCTGCTCTGCCAGTCGCCTTGAACAACCTGCAAGTAGAGCCATCAGGAGGTGACGCCAGACTGAAAATAAACAACCTAAACATCTGCAACTATAGTACACGTCACCAAATGTGATCATGTAATGATAATAAAACTATCCGACAACGAAATTCAATGACTTAATATCTTTGATAGATTATATTTGGAACTGGATATCTTTGGACGTATACATATGTTTTAAGATGTAATGTGGTGTGAGACATAAATAAACCCTTTCTTAGTCTTAGTCTTATGCAATCTTTTACACCTAGGGCCTAATAAAATCAAAAGGCTGTTTGGGGTAACATGAGATTTTGACTTAGGTAGGAAGGTTGTGAAAAAGTTTTTATTTTGTTATTTATTTTTTTATCACATTTTTTTTTTTTTTATTATTTTACATTACATTGTATTTTTCTTATCTTTATAAATCATGAAAATATAATCAAAATTAAAATTTATAATGCAAACACTTATGTGGCTAATAAATTATGTGGTTTACCTTCAGTAGCCCCAGCACCAACTTCATATAAAAATGTAAAGATTAATATACATTGCTGCTAGTCTATAAATAGTGCGGCCCTTTATAAGCTGCTGCCAGGCTTTGTTTAATAGGGCTGCTGTGTGATTTCAAAACTGTAGATCCAGGGACTCCACCCATCAGCAGTATACAATAAGCAAGTACTCTGTTGCATTTGGCGGAGGATATAAACGTGGGTGAAGTTTTTATTGAAGAAAGCTGTAAGATTTTAAAGTTTTTATCTAATGCCCATAAAAACACTAGGATAACTCCTATTTTCTAGGTATGCCTGGTTACCGGAAACAGCAAATCAATCTTATTACGCCTAGTCATGTTAGGAATGAATGCAAGAAAATGTGCCTCACTTGAGCGGCTGGAACGCTCCCACATCCTCGTCCATCGGACCTTCTTCCTTCTTCACCGGCGCAGATTTCACCTGCACAAACATAGCACCATTAACTTAATTGTTTGACTACGTTCTGTGACATAACCTAGCTAGCTATCAAAATGTGTTGTTTCCATGGGAGCTGCTTTCATGAGAAGCCTGGACATGTACCAAATTACACATTGATTGATATGAGCATTTTCTACACGGTTGGTGGTGACTCACTGACAACTATAAAACCCCCGACCTTCAGCCTTACTAGACCCTCTAAAAAATACAAGCCCCCCTTCATAAAGCTCACTTTAAGAACCACAATGGAAATAAGCAGTACTTTGTGTAAGCTTTCTTGTGTCATCCACGAAACATCAAGTGACAGTCATGATTTGTGATTATATGTAATGTTATATTCTATGTATACTTTGATTGTACATGTTATACTGAATAAATCTAATCTAATCACTAACCCTATGAGCATGTTTAGGCGTGGGTGGTGCCCTCTCACTAACCCTATGAGCGTGTTTGTGCGGGGGTGGCGCCCTCACGGGGCTGGGTGTGCGTCCCCCGAGCCGGTCCTCCAGCCTGCGGGGCGGGGGCGCTCGCTTGCCGGCGGCCGGGCCGCCAGACGTCAGAACCACAGACATCGGCTGTCCTGTAACAGCAGGCGGCAATACAGTACTCACACCTGCCTCTCTCGGTGAAATTTCAGTATCCCAAGGCCAAAATTTCAGTATCCTCCCGTTTAAAATGTATTTTTAACTTATATTTAATTAAGACTATTTCATAACACTGTTAGGTGTTTAGAATGGTCAATGGAGAGTAAAAATGTAGATAAAAGTGTAATTAAGTTCGTTTCAACTAACCACAAATACGCATCTTAATCATAAAGTCCTACCAAAAAGATGGTAGTCCTACTTTTTGCTCCACAATGACATATATCGATATCGTATCCACCACTGTTTTTGATACTTAAATCCATTGGGTGTAATGCACACTCTTTTTCGATGCAGTGACATCATTGTATTTTTCCGAATCCTCGTATTTTTGCAACATTATGTTACTGGAGAATGCATAAATTCATTAATTTTCAATAATTCTTATTAGTTTCACTTTCATATATCTTTGACAGGTTTTGTTGGTGCAGATGCATTGTGCCTCACGACACCCAACAGAATCTGTTAGTCTTGTTCATCGAGGCTGTCTGTCGCATAATTGATAGCATGCACAAATTGGGCCTCACTGATCGAGACTAAATTCAGCTGTTACTACACGCCATTTAACCCCTTGGACGCCATTTGTCGACAAACGTAAATTACTTCTATACGCCAACAGTCGACAAAAGTCGACAGGCTCACTAAAAAACACAGTTTGAGTTTGACTGCCATATTCATATGTAAATACTCGTGGTTCTAGTCTCAAATTTTGGTGTGTCAACAACAACAACTTGACCTTGACATTTCGATGTATTTCTAGAAGAAAATAAGCAGCTTAGTGTTAATATTTTAATTCTATTCGTGACAATGAATATTTACCAACCTAGCACGCATTATCTGCTTCAAAATTGAGCCCTAAAATACTCTTATTTTCGTAGGCAAAACCATGGCTTGTCATACATCGCTGAAACCCTTGAGAAACCAGCTTTGTATTGAGACCCAACATGAAATGTGAAACTAGACTTCAAGGTCATATCACGACATCGAATTTTCAGCCTTGAAAGCTGTATTCTTAGGTTCAATCGCCAGCAAAACTTCTATGACATGGCTAAATAATGCCATAAGCCTTTATCAAGAGCGCTCTTACGCATCTCTTGCTGCGCCGCGCAAGGCTGATTTCCCGGAAATCGGTCAGAATGTGTAAGATTTGCCATGATGTGACGAAATGTAAATTTTTGAAGAAGAATTATCATATTATTCGTCATCCATACCTCATCTTATTGTATCTTGGATACCGGATCACAAATAAAGCGTTTGGGAAACTACCCAATAAGTGTGGACGTCGGATGTCTAGTATTTCTATCAAAACAGATCATGTTTTTGTCGGATGATCAAGTGATGCCTGTCAAATTTCCACGACGATAGGAAATCAAAGTTTGACCACGTTTTTGGTCCGTAATATTGAAAGTAAAAATAATTTTTTATGAAATATGGATGGTTTATGTTGTTTATCGTGTGTATCCTGGATAAAAAGTCGCTGCACTTAAAATAACTACTGATTTTACGGCCTTCAAAATTGGTCCGCTAGCTGTCAAATGAATAGATCTCTCGAAATAGTCAAAATTGAACTTAATGCTGTGTGTATCTTTATTTATAATGGTGAAAATAAGAAACTAGACCGTCTCCTGACTGTGTACTGTAAATGTCAAAATGTTCTGATGAAAGACGTAAGAGCTACAAAGGATCATATTTCAACTATGACAATTGAAGCCCCCCACTGTGAATAACACGTCACGCAAAATGCGTGTCTGGCACTGAGGGGGTATCATAGTGAATTTACCTCTGGCTTCGAGAGGGTTAAACTGAGTACATTTTGCGATCCGGTGAAAGCCTTGTTTACACGATGCGTAGTTCAATCGAGTTCATTTAATAATGGCTGCGCTCATATGCAAGCAAAAACGTTGATAGTTCAAGAAAAAAAGTACGAGTGTTTAAAATATTTGTCTATTTTCACTGAATTTCGGAATGTACATGATTCCTTCAGAAGATTCGGAATCAGTCAGATTTTGGAATTGTTCCGAAATTTCGGAACATAGATGGCAGGTCCGAGTACTGCATGCGTAAAAGGGCAACAATTATCTACATATTTAGCACTGCATTTTGTTATCATGGAAATAACTCAAATTACTCGTAATTACTAGATGCCCATGCATGCGTTTACAATTTATATTATAAGTAGTAGTATTTTTAAAAAATACTTTGAAAAATTATCGAAATCAAAGTCTAGATTAATTATTATACATTTATAAATTTAGCTACATTACTTTTATTCTCTTCAAGAACAATAGTTTAACGTTTTCATCTGAGGAAAACCCATATTACCATTAACAGATTAACATAAATGCTATATTTCTTCACCACCAAATCTAAGTTCCAACTCCTCATCATAAGCAAAAGCTTGCATACAAAGTTAATACAATCATATATGACTAAACTTTCTTATTCTTAAGATGATGTACAATAGTAATAACAAACCTATAATTAAAATGTGTTAAATGGCAAACATGGCATCTTAAAGAACAGCTGTTATATCAAAAATATATACAGTGGAAACCAGCTATTTCAAATTTGTATGGATAATAGTAATATGTTCGACATCGCCAATATTCCAGATAATCAACTGATATAAAATTGTGTTCATAATCCTATATTGAATACTCATCTGCAGAAGTTTATATATATTTATGTATATAGAAGTTCATGATCCTGTTGAATGGAAATGAAATTAACTTCAAACTAAACGAAAATTCAAAACAAGCAATATCAAAATAGAGGTTGTACTGCACATTAAGCATCATGGTGAGCCCTTACCGTCGAGTTCACGCATGTGGTACTTGCGTATGGCGTAGCATAGGGCGTCTTCACGGGTCGAGTACACGACCTCCGCCATGCCGATCTTCATCAGACGCGCCTTACGCACGTCACCCACAGCTCCAAACAGCTCCTAGAAGACAAAGAAAAACATTAAGAGAATATATAGTTAATCTATGTAACTTATGGAAAGATAGACTGCATGGCCCTGGAAAAGAGAGAGCCAACAAAATTGAAAGACAACTAAGAGTAAGGCTATGTACAAATGTATATCTCTCTGTTTAACAACATGAAATGTAATTCTACAACAGTCCCTAGTTTCTGAGCCCTGCTTGGGGAAGGTTGAAGGCAGTTGAACAATATTTCTTTGCGTACCCTTTGTACGTCAGCTTTGTCTCAAATATTTAAATGATTGCACCTTGTGTCTCACTTTTTCCCCCCCGTGTCTCATTTTCACAAATTGCGATAGACACATGTATGGATTTCACAATTACTCTGAGCGATGAGTGTTCAAGCAGACTCTGCAACAATTTACTGAAAATTTGTTCAGCTGATTGAGGATGATTGACCATTTGACTTTGTAATCATTGACTGCTAAAAAAAAATACTAGCTGGAGTTTGATTTTTTTTTTTAATGTGTTTTTCCCAAGTTTGCTTGTGGATACAATTATATTCTTCTCTCTCTCTTCTATGGCAAGCAAGCTCCTGCCACTGTACTGACATAGCTGAAGACACATCTTCCATTTGACTATATCAAGTGGCCCAGACGGGACTCTTGAACTCACAACCCCAAGGTTGTGAGACCAGAATGATACCATCATCCCAAGCAGCGGGCTGTTAAAAGGCTACTCGGACGAACCGATGTCTCTGTAGCCCCCAGCCTACATACCTGGTCAATTATCATCTCAACCCAGAGGTCGTGGGTTCGAATCCCAAACTTGGGAAAAACACATTAGAAAACTCCACTAGCAGTAAAATGCGAAGAAATTAGAACTCCCAAAATTTCCGTCCATAGGTGGGATTCAAACCCACGACCTCTGGGTTGAGATGATAATTGACCAGGTATGTAGGCTGGGGGCTACAGAGACATCGGTTCGTCAGAGTAGCCTTTTAACAGCCAGCTGCTTGGGATGATGGTATCATTCTGGTCTCACAACCTTGGGGTCGTGAGTTCGAGTCCCGTCTGGGCCACTTGACATAGTCAAATGGAAGATGTGTCTTCAGCTATGTCAATATAGTGGTAGGAGCTTGCTAACCATAGAAGAGAGAGAGAAGAATATAATTGATTTTTTTTGCCCTAAAATTTAATTTTTTCCTAACTTTTCCCTAACTTTCAAAAATTAGAGTATTCACTGACCAATTTTCAAAATTTCCCTGACAATTCACAGACCTTGAAAACAAAACTAATGTCTCTGACTATTCAAGTCCTGTGGCAACCCTGTTAAAAATAAAACAACCTTGATTTACAAGTCAAAGTCACCTACTGAATTCTAGAATATCTTTTTATAATTAAATTGGCGACCTTCAAAAAAAAACAACAAAAAAACTAAACATTACATAGGTGTATGGCTAACAAAAGTTCCAAAATAGAGCAGATGTAATGTCAGGCTTGAGAAAAAAAAAGTTAAAAAAAAGTTAAAAAAAAGTCCTTACTACAATGTCGTCCTCTGACACGATGGGGTTGAGGTTGGTGACCAGCACACGGTAGCCTTGAGTGGGCGACATCACGTCAGCAGCCGGAACGGACGCGCGAGGCTGAAACACACGGCAGGATCAGCACCACATGGACATTCACAATATTCTTATTTTCATGAAAAATCCTCTTGGCCTATTAAAAAATTTGAGAATTTTTATCTTTTATAGAGTTTACTAATAAAATTCATGAGCTTCATGAAGAATTTTTTGTGTGCCATAAAAGACTTTTCCATTTGTATCTTTACTTTTTGTTATTCGATTACTTGTCTTTTATTTTCTAAAGAAAGGGAAAACTCTTTCTCCTTCTTTTACCCATTTAGCCTTTGCTTTTATTTGTGCATCAAATGTCTTACTTATATACGGTATACATGCATTTGTTATAAATCATATTTCTGTTGTAATAAGTATATCTTCTACTCTTCTATTTCTTAAAACTGGATCTTTTTCAGAGATAAGTTTCTGTTCCAGAACATGTATAGCAGAGCCCTGCGCGGTCACCCGCGACCCCCGCATTTGCACCCGCGAATATGTGGGCTGCGGGCTAAATTGTATGTTTTTCGGCGGGTGAGGGTTTGAAAATTTCATGCGGGTGTGGGTGCGGGTTTTAATCATGAAAAAAAGTTACATTGCGGGCTCTTTGCAGGCTGAAAATCATGAACAGAACCCGCAAAGAAACCTGCATGATCTACTTGTTACAGTTTACTACTTTATCCTCATGTATTACAGTACTCATAAACTATTAATGTATCTCTTTCACTAGATGCATATACTGTAATTATAATAATAGTGTGACATGAATATGATTGGCTTTATGGCCATAGTTGATGTGGATGTATTCCAAATGAATTATTTTACAATTTACACAAGATCATAGGCACACACGTTCACTTCATTGTTGGGTTCATGTTCTTACGATAATCTGAATTATGTGATCTTCACTTGAATGAAAGTTTGTTAGTATTCATTAAAGAACTTGTTCTAATGTAGGTGAAAGTTTCATAAAGATAGATTGTACAGATATTCAACGTAGTTTCCAATACAACCTATGGCAAACATATCTCCTTTCATGGCCACAAGTTAAATATGGCATAGAAGATGTAAAAGTCCGGATTTAACTAGGGCCAAGAACTAGGGCCGCGTGAGAAACTAACTCTATGTGCCATATTTATGAAACTTTCACAGATGTCAGAACAGGGTTTCACAAGCAGATACTGTGAAAATGTCATTCAAACACATTTCATTCACTTAGAGACAATCCCTTAATTCCATCAAAGTAAAACATACAAACTTTACTTATTCTTGTTTGAATATGGTCAGAAAATTATGTTCAATTTGGTTGTTAATTGTCGCATATATTCAAAAATAATTTAATAATTTTCTATTAAAGAAAATGTGAATGGTTAAAATGTAACCAACAATTCTTTATCTAATAGCTAAATTACTTCACATTGCATAGTTCTCATAATATTCTTTAACAACAATGGGCAGGATATCTCTTATGCAAGATCTAAGACATTATACAGAACAGCTTAAGTCTATGAACACTGATGAAAATTGTCTTAAAATTTCTGATTTAAAGTCTGTAATGTAGCTTATACATTATCATAATAGAAATAAACAAATTAAAGTTTCCACAAAATACAAACTGTGGCCATCCTGTTTATGCGTGGTTGAAAGTCTCTCTGAAACAAGAACAGTTCGTCTGTCACAATAAAGCAAGCATTTGCTTAACTACTTAACTGTTGCTAATGAGATAGTGGTCACTGGTCACAAAGTACACCGGACAAACAAATATCACTTGAAGCTTATGAGTTTATTTGCTTGGTCAGATAATGGCTTTTGGGCCTTTGAGACATATCATGGGATGGTGTGAAATATGCTTCTATGATGCTCCACCCCCATATTAAGGTGACAGTGTTTGTTTACCTGTTAAGCGAATTGCTTTACATATGTAGCTTCAAAGAGAATGGTTAATAGGATACATTTAATTGGCAGGGTTTTGACTATAACATTTTATCTATCAAAGAGATGGAATATTCATTTGCAAATTTTACAAACAACATGGGATGATTTGATATAAACCTGTATGATGGTAGTCCCTTAAATAAAGAGTTTTGTTTCTGAAAATCCTTCATTTGCTTGCTGCAAAGAGGAATACTTCACTTGTGTTTGATCAACTGTAAATTCTTGAGAACAATGCAGGCTTTTGTGCGGGTTTTTCTATGGGTTGTCTTTCAGTATCTGTGGGTACGGGCTCAATTTTTATGAAATATGCGGGTGCGGGCTTCAATAGTTGATATGTGCGGGTGTGGGTGCGGGTTTCACATTACACGCGGGGCGGGTGTGGGTGCAAACTTATAACCCATGCAGGGCTCTGATGTATAATAGCCTTTTCAACATTCAGGCGTTTGTTACTTTCTATTTGTTACAAATTTTTGTGAAAAAGCTACTGTTTTCTCCTTCACAGACGTTTTAATAATATCCCATGATAGTCTTGCAATTATCAGGTCTGAATAATCGCATATAGTATTATATATAGCTTTGCGAATTTCTGTTTCATACTCTTGGTTCTGTAATAGACTTTTATTCAATTTCCATGATCCTTTACCACATTTTACATCGCATTCACAGCTAGATATCACCATCTTATGGTCCGGTACTTTAGGCAGATACAGAATATACGATTTACACAGCCTTTCAAGCATACAATTGGATGCAAGTATATTATCAGGGTTGGCAGCATACTTATCAAATTTTCTGCAACAGTTATATGTATATTCATTGCTGCATTTGATGTAATTAGCTATTATCTATAAATTTAGCAAGTCCTATGAATCCCAAGAAAAATGGAATTTGACTTCAATGAAGTCTTCTTACAACTCAGTATTAAAGAACTTAAATTGTTTATGTGGCTTGATTTGAAAGGCAGCAGAATGTTAGAACTTCCTTTAATATAGCCAGTCATTTCTTCATTATAAATAAATATGAAATAAAGGAAACCACACAAGTGTTGATAGAATGCTTGTCACATAGCAAGAACTTCAATATCCCCCTATAAAAGAGTCAAGGATTTATAGATTGTCATTCCATAATTTTCCAAGATTCTTGAAAGATAAATAGCTACATTTAAATAGTTTTTCCAAATGTATCGTGGCTGTAGAAGAAAGGATATGGTATGGATTTTTTTTTTTACAAAAATCCAGGAAAATGGTAAGCTTGTGGCCAAATGCAACAAGTGTGGTGTGACAAGACGCAATCTACTAAACCATGTAGGATGAAAACCCATCACAGAAATTGCTATGGCATAAACAAAGATTCTGAGCATATAGACAATTGTTTTTCTATTGGAGAAGCAAATAAAGTTGCTGATAAAAAAGAGCTGCAGATTCAGGAAATGATCACCAACCAAGGAAAGTTATCACATGGGAAACTTTGCAAGGACATTTTACTTAAACAGATAAATCTACATAGGATGCTTTGGATTAAAAGATTGCAAAATCTTGTTTATTTCTTCCAATATAATAGGCTTTTAGTTATCATAATATTTGACCAATAAAAGGCTCTGATTACTCAAGATAGCCATACTAATTCAAATGTGATCAATTCATTTGGACCAGAAACCAAACTTCCATTTCTTCCAGTTTCTTTTGCCGTCAAGAAGAAATAGCAAACTTCTGAAAGATTGCCAACCCTGTATATAATCAATTCGACTTTGAATGGTGCAAGATTTATTATGATAGGTGAACGCTACTTTATTTGGGTGCAGATGATGTATTAATAGTATCAAAACCCTGCTTCTCTTACACAAAATTTACATCGAAATGTGAAGGTACGTCGTTTCTCTTAGTCTAAACTGGACATGAAGTCAGCATGCCGACTGTGTACATGTATATGTAAACCAAAAGTGATAAAGCCGGGGACTTTTCTGTGAGAAATCCGGCTTAAAATCATGTCCCTTATGGAACAGCCAAATACAAAAGAGTTAATGCAACATCTTTTACTGTATGCAACACTATTCACTTGAAATGGACAGGGTATTTTTTATTTACAGTGTATAAAAATTTCGATTAGCCACATCTTGTAGTGTCTCTTTGACGTCACGTGTCATGAAGTAAAAACATTTTTGCATTTCAGTGAAAACTGACATATGAAAACAATACATTTACGGACACTCACCGCCGGGTCTTCCCTCTTTACCCCTCTGCTGCTGCTGCTGCTGCTGCTGCTGTATCCCGGGGCGACGTACACATATGGGGAGGGTGGAGGGGGAGGGGGCTGGTAGGCGCTGCTAGGTGCGGCCGGCAGGTGCTCTGGCAGGATGGCCGGGATGTAGGCAGGTGCAGGTGCCGAGGTGCGCACTGGCACCTACAAGAGGAGAGGTGTTAACAATGGACAGGAGAGAGCTAATGTTGTCAAAGAAGGAATCCTTATGTTGAAATATAAATGCATTATTAAGTCACACTGTTACATACACACACAGTATTAAGTCACAACTACATGTCTGAAATAGTTACCATTTATTATTCAGTTGCTTGTATATATTCAATTTGGGTCTATATTGGTGCAACATGCTACAAAATTATTTATTTTTAAGTGGTCTCTTCCCACCTGCACCCTGACTGGTGGTGGCCTGCTGGCAGGCTTGGGTGGCTGGTAATACTCATTCTTGATATGGACCACTCCATGCCCGGGCAGAGACGTGACTGGTGTTGATTCTGGCTGCTCATATGCCTAAAATAGGAGACAACACATTATACATGTATGTCATTCTTTTCAAGTGTCCTATCCTTTTTCAATTTTAACCCTTTACCCCTCAGGCCTAAACCGCCCGATGGCCATCTCCCTCACATCGGCCTAAACCGTCCTGGTGATTTCACATGTTTAGGTGTTAAAAGTTTCCTCATACAAGTCATTCGTTTGGGGTATAACAGCGGTGTCATCGTGATTGAAACTAGATAACTATATGTAAAACCGGATAGGGAATTATAGTGCAGAAATTATTTTAATGTTATGTTTTTATTTTAAGAGAATATAAAGAAGTTTCATTTGACAGCATTAATTTGCACTTAGAACTTTGCCATGTTTGCCAAATGTAAGCCAAAATGGTTTCTTTATATTTTGGTGACGAGATGACTGAAATACCAGCATTTTTATGGAAATTATGGCAGTTTGAAGTTGGCAACGCAGCTCCGACAAATGGAAAGATTTTATACCCGCGACGCTGCAAATATCTGCGAGGATACAAGGGCTATCATATAATAAAACGTGAGGAGTTAAGAGTTAAATTTCTACCTGCCATGTTATTTTCAATGAGACCATCAACCACACCAAAATATTTGGACAATGGTAATAAATGACAGGTTTGAGGGGATAAAACATTCAGCACCTCTACCATAAGGATCCCCACAACATTTGGTCAGTGAAAGCTTCATTCAGGTTTTCAGTGGCCATATGACACATTAGGATATTTGGATCTGAGATTATGATGTTCCTGGGCTACATTTTAATCCCTCACCTGGTTGTTGCGCTGCACGGAATTGCCGATGGTGCGCACAAGTGAGCCGTTCTGCTCCCTGACGCGGACCCCCTGAGGGGCTGAGCGCGGCGGCGGCGGGGCGGACACCGGCCGCGGGGGCAGGCGGAATGCTGGTTGTTGCCTCGCTCCTGGACCTGTTTACATTTATTTTAAAGTTAAATACTACACAAGAAAGTTAACACAGTACTACTGTTAGTATATAGTAATACGATGGCCTCAATACGATTGAAACTGTAAAATATTGTAAGCTTATGCGCTGTGTTCCAAGGACTACACAAATAATTTTACTTAGTTAATTCTAATGGTGCAATATTTTAACAATTCATTTTAACACTTTTTGTGTATAATGTACATTATGAATAAATGAAAAACAATAAAAAGTAATTATCAATTTAATAATCAATTCTTTTCTTTTCTGCTACATATGATATCAAAATACAACACACAAATATTTTCAAAACAGTTTTCGAGATTGAGTATCCTCAATAACTAGGAGACTAATGATCTCAAAAACTGTTTTGAATATATGTGCAAAGTTGCCAACCCTCCAAAGATGAAAAGAGTACTAGATATTATGAAAAAGCATATTTAGTCCCCAAAAATCATAATTGCGAGCGCCGCAGGCGCGAAGCTCATGTAGGGGGGTCCGGGGGCATCCTCCCCCGGGAAAATTTGAAAATTAGGGGTTTAAATAGCCCATTTCCTGGCTTTTCTACCATAAAATGTGTTAATACAGGCCAAGGAAAATTAATGATTTTTATGTTTTCACCAATGAAAGATTACATTTTGTGATTCACATCTCGACCCGTATATGGCCGCTGAAATTTTCAAACATTCCAACAAAGCTTTGTACGATTTACAAATGTTTCATTCTAAATGTTAGTTATCAGAAGGACAAGTCTTTTTTCTAAATTTTATTTAATAAAATTCACAACTGACATACAAATGCTAATGTAAATTGTGATATAGTGTACAACGAAAATATGTTCCACAATAATCCTACAAATATTGCTTGAGTAATACATTCCTGCAAAGCACCAATGCATCATAACAAAACAAGAAACAATTATTAATCTTCATGAGACCGATAAAACTACTGGTGAATAATACTGCAAACAATAGCATAACAGGAAAACAAATACATATTTACATATTTACACAGATATAACTTCAGGAGCTCTTAAAAGAGTTATTATGCCCTTTTATGATGTTAATCTACTTTTTGTTACAATCAGAATCTGACACACACATTTTCAAGACTTCTACTGAGACTGCATCCATGTTGTCACTTTCAGCCTGCTCTAATTCTCCTAAGGACCTCACTTGAAGAGCTTGATAAGTAACACTCTTGGCCCTTGTATAAAATGATTCTGAAAATGTTTTTGTGTAACATTTTTCTTTTCTTGAGACTAAATGTGTCTTAACAACAATCAGACTTTCTAACAAACCTACAGACATGTTTGATCTAAAATCTGTTTGCACTCTCCTTACGGCAGAAAAGACTCTTTCAGATGCCGCATTACTATGAGGTATGCTCAAAATCAACAGCATGACCTTTGACAATAAAGGAAATTGTGAACTCAGTACACACCACTTTTCATCAATTCTGGAATCAGGTGAAAATTTTGGCAAGGAACTTACTTGATAACGTCCAACCTTTTTCTCCATGTTGTTGACAGCAAACTTTTTAGATAGTTATTATTTTAAAAAAATGTCTGGAGTTCGCCGCCATTGAGTGTAAATAGGTCGATGTATTAGGTAACGTTGTTTGTGATTGGTCTAACGAAATGCGTTGTGACCAATGAGAGATCGTGTAACTTTGAATTATTCAAATTCGAGATTCGAGAACGAAACGCGCACGTGTTATAGAATTCGGACCAGTTTAGAACGCTCGGTTGATGATTATTGTCCCGAACTTCGATTTTTGACAGTTTTTGAGCTATATGCGTACTATATTACTGTCGTTTTCGTACTGGCGTATAGAGGGTTTCAAAATCGTATATATCCCGCCAAAAGCGGGAGGGTTGGCAACTCTGTATGTGTGTGTTGCATTTTGATATTATATGTGGCAGGAAAGAAAATATTTAATTAATCAGAGTTCTTGTTGGGTAAAACTTGTAGTGGGACAATTGACCCCTTGGTAAGGCAAATGAATGGGTCAATTATGTACTTGATGAGAATTTGCAATAATATTGAGATATTTCTCAGAAACATGATCGACGGTTGCATTATTGTCAATGTGAACATGCTATTCCCACAACACTGTGCAATTTTCCTGCAATTGAGTACTAATTTGCACAGATTGCGAGTTGTAGCTTACATCATTGTTACGGCACTAGACAAATAGCAACGTTTTTGTGCTGACCATGTTTTCAAAATGGCAGCCCCCATGTTTCAGAGAGAAACATGATGGATTTCTTCATGCTAACGAGAATTTCTTTCAGGGTTTCTAATGTAAATAAATGACCATTGCATTAGACCCTTCGAGATGGTAAGACAGTGCGCCATTTGAGATTTGAATGCGTGCATGGTGCATGGCGCAGGCTGAACAAGAACTCTGAATTAATAATGAGAAGTAAAACACATCATACTAGACTAGTGGAGCACTAGTCTATGTTTACCTGGGGCTGGCTGCAGCTCGCGCTGGTTGCCTCGCACAGTCACTTGGGTCAGTGGCTTGTTGGCTGCTGGAGAAATATGCAAGACAAGTCAGCAAAAGGAGGATTATAATGAGTGTGTGAATACAATGTTTTCCACATTTCACCAAACATTTGATTGCAGCATTTAGAACAAAATCAATCAATGTATGTATGAAATATGTGTTAAGAATCTCCTTTGAATGTGCCTACATATCTCAGATTTTTCTTAATCTCAGGCTTATTTACCTATTTTTTATCAGGAAATCAGATACAACTTTTTAGAGGCATCGTTCGGAACAATAGTATACCTTGCTTTGCTGCCTTAGAGTTGTTGATTTTGATCCTCATGTCTGTGATTCCTGCTGCCACTGGTTGTTTCACTACTGGTCGTGCTGTGCTGCCCAGAGCTTGAGTTGCCTGTGCATCCATATAAATGCAATAGAGCCACACATTATGAACAGTGTATGTCTACCGGGTACTTATTCAATTATGGCTTGGGTTTGGCATATTTGTGGGTACAACTTTATTCTGTTAGGTAATGTGTTTCAAATTTTGCAACCATCCGATCCCTATAGTAAGTTCAGACCATGCCTTACTTAATTGCCCAGTCGTCAATGTGACTAAGAACACTTTCCTGTCAACCTTCAAATCTTTAGGGCTTGCCCTGCTGAGAGACTAAGAAATCAGCCACAATTTATCTGTTTTACTTTTCAAACAAAGTTTTTAACAGCTTACTTGAAGGATAAACCTTAAAAAAAACGTCTTCAAGTTGTTGCGGACAATCAAATGACAATTTCGCCGATTGGACTCACCAATCATTGCGATTATCACACTAAGCGTATCATCTAAGAAATTTCTTTGAGTGCACGACTTCATAATCGATTTATAATTGGTTTGACACGTGAATTCTTGATGAGTATGATATTGTAACAATGATAATCCATTTGTTTTACATATATCTTCCATCCACAGTGATTTACGCTGGCTGCCATATGCAATGAGATTTCCTACAGTAAAAGCAACCACAAAACTGCACTCGCGTGGCTGCCACATTGGAATTAGCCATAATCACCCCCAGTAATATTTCATACACTAATTATAGAACAGGGTGATCAAGAGAAGCCTTAATAAAAAATATGAAGTATCTTGAGGTTGAATTCTAATATATGTATCATGAATATTTAAGTGGGTATTTCCTAATGATGTCATTAACAAGAGGACCATAAGGGTCCTAATATCACTCACCTGCATATGTAAATTTGACTTTTAAATTAAGTGTGAGGTGCCCTGGTGAATAATGACAGGTTCAATTTATACAAAATGTTTTAGATGCACCCCTGGAAAGGGTCAGTTTAATACCCAGGGTCATGATTCCACCAATATTATATGATGATAGCCATATTTAATCAGATGTTTTATATATGGACCTATGGACCACTGGGAATGATTCAAATATGATATCATAATGTGACAGCCAAATAAGTTGTGTTAAATGATCATATATGAAGAAGCATATTTTTTAGGGGGGAGGGTCAATTTGCCACCCAGGGCACGATGATTCAAATATGGTTCTGGGGTCAAATGCTAAGTAAATGAAAAATAAAGAAATTATTTCGAAAATATGTACAAGTTTGGTGAAATGGTTTCATTTATTTAATCAGATTCATCATTTATTGCAATTTTTGGGGGGTGGGTGGGTCAATTTGCCACCCAGGGGCATGATGATTCAAATATAGCTCTGGAACACATGCTGTTTCACAGCTAAGGAAATGAAAAATAAAGAAATTATTTAGAAAATATGTGCAAGTTCTGTGAAACGGTTTTATTGAATCTGATTTTTTATATGGACCCTTGGGGACCCAATTTTACACCCAGCGGAATGATTCAAATATGATATCATGATGAGACAGGCAAATAAGTTGTGTGCAAGTTTGGTGAAAATCAAATGAAAAATGAAGAAATTATTTAGAAAAATATAAATTGTTTACTGCGGGTGAGGTACTGAGAATAACGACGTCTGCACCAGACAGACTGCCGGACAAAAGGTGATCACAAAAGCTCACATGGTGTTTCACAGCAGGTGAGCTAAAAGGACAATTCGCCTCATTCTGAATGAACAGCGAGGGATTTCCCATTCAAAATGGTATACAACTTTTTGGGGTTATCGTCGAAATTAAGAGTATTTTGAGCTTGAATTTCGCAGTGTAAATCGTGTTATATGTATTCTTTGCCAGCTTTGATATTAGATAAGGAATTAATTTTTAGCTAGACTTCAATACTTTTTGAGATGGACGCAACTATTGACAATTGACACCTGTGATGACAACCGAGTTGAACCCAAAAGCTACTGATGAATGTGTATTACACTCCAGTAGTGTAAGTGGACTGTAAGACAAGGGTATAACAAAAATTTAAAGATGAACGTCCAACAAAAAGATAGAAGCACTTGAGGAATGTATTTCAAATACTGTTTGGACATATTATTTGCTTTACAAATGTCTGTCGCTTTAAATGTTTTTAAATTTAATATCATTTAAAAGATGGCCATACCTTTTTTGTTTTCAATGCGAACCCTTGCATCAACAAATTTTGTTTTGAGAGCAAGCTTCTGTCTTGCATCTGTAAATTTTTTTGGTGGAGAACGAACGCTTGATGCTGCTTTCTTTACTATTTTCTGGCGTGCATCAAACTGTACTTTCAATCCAAGACGGGCATTCATAGGTTGCCTGCAAATCAAACATAATATTGGAAGAGTTAATATATAGACCTGTAGAACAGGCTGCCAGCAGATATAACCAATGCACCCACCCGTCAAAGCTGCACTCTCCTTGGCTTTGAGGCCTTCAAGGCTGGCCTCGCCTCAGCCCACTTCGACTTGGACCTCTATTCTTACTGTTACGTCTCAGAAGCGAGATGGTCTTTTATTCAGGTGACTTGTCATTTGTGCATTTAATTAAACTCAGATATGACCCAGATGTATTCTATAGAAAGTACTAGGTAGAGTTCATCCTAAAACTGCTATGAAGTTCAAGGTGATTTTCAGCAATGAGCTAATGAAAAAAAAAAAAAAACTTTATTTTGATTGTGACTGAATGTCATTGGTTATCGGAATATGTGTGGCAACACTGCTTTACGATGATGATTCTAAGTTTGTAGATGCTCTTTCCACCACATTCGACATATGCCAGCAGATAGTCATGTCACTAAAATGTACGAGTGGCGACCTGCTCACGAATGTCGAGGTGCTGGCGAGGGCCCTGACAGCTTGAACATTTCATGCCTCCTTGTACGTTATCGCGAATACAATCGATTTACACCCCGGTTTTAATGACCACGAAATCTTTTTAGATTAGTAACCTAAAAGTGTTAACAATTTTAACCCTACATTACATTGTAACGGCCATAAAGTTAATCATATAATATAATCTTATACTTCAAAGGGAAGCCAAGTTTACATATGTTTTATTGATGCTGCCAAAGCATTTGACAGGATCACTTTAAAAAGCTGCTCAACAGAAATACTGATTTGTTCTAGGTGCTTATCTTAGTTTTCTGGTATTGCCAATTATTTTGTATTAGGTGGGCTGATACTTTTCAGAATGCTTCAGTGTTACAAATGGGGTGAGGCAAGGGAGTATAATTTCCCCTTTGTTGTTTAACACTTACATGAATGATTTGAGCATTATACTGAATTCCTCAAGGTGTGGATGTCATCAATAACAAGTTTATCAATCATCTTTTGTATGCGGAATCGGATGATTCCTGTCTGGTAGCTTCCTCCCCAGGAGCTCTTCAAAAGTTGTTGAATATGTGTGATATATTTGTCAAAGAAAATCATATTGTGCAGGGTTTGACATAAGGACTGGTAAGGCAGAAGACAACTGGTCTACCAAGTTTAAAAACCGACTCAAAATCAGGTAGCCCGGCACTCACGTGCTGTTAAAAAATGCATAATGTTTCCTTCTGTTGCCCTTCAAAGGGAAGTGCATAATTCAATACATTGACATAATATCATAATTCTCTGTGTTTGTTAGAATAAGGATGATGATTCAAACGATTGTTGGACATCAGTATTTTGTTTTTCGAATAATACATAATGGAACTGCCAAAACCAGGTAGACCACAGGTCTACCTACTGGCAAAAGCTGGTAGACCGGCCAGTTTTCAGATAGACCAGGGCTACAGGTCTACCACTTATGTCGAACCCTGAATCAATTGTGCATAATAAAAAAAAGTCTAAATATTTAGTTATTAGACCCAAGGGTATGAAGTTGTCAAATATATACCTTAACGGTAAATCTGTTGACTTTGTTCAAAAACACAAATACCTTGGTACAGTTATAAGCAATAATCTGTCTGATGATTGTGATATGAAACATCAAGTTAAAGCTTTGTATGTCACAGGAAATACGTTATCACACAAGTTTTTACTTTTGTTCTCAAGATGTGAAGCAAAAATTGTTTAAGTTATTGCACAAGCAACTGGGGCTGCGTCCAATTTCAAGAAAAGTCAGCTTCAAGAAGTTAAAGTGGCTTATAATAACATTTACAGAAATCTTATGAATTTTTAAAAGAGGTGATAGTATATCAGAGGAATATGTTTTAGATAATATTGATGGTTTGATGTGGTTGTTAGAAAAGTTGTATTTTCTTTAAGAAAACGTTTATCAGAATCGTCCGATGAACTGATTAAGGCAATTTTATCTAGCAGTTTTTATATGTATCGATCACTAACAAAACGATGGAACGATATTTTAAACACGCACACTTAATTAGTTATTTTATATTATATCCGAATTTAAATTAGTATTTTATATTTATGTTAAGTTTGTATGGACTGATATTATTTGTATAATTCATGTATTCATTTATTGTCTTTGTCTGAAGTAAACAAATAAATAAAAATCAGTGTCGGCTAATGTCAGCCTACTCCTGAGTCAGAAAAGGTCTGCACTTGTGACTACATATGATCGCATAACAAAAATGTCAAATGAGATGATCCAATGAGTACATGATCCAATGAAACCAAATTAATTTAATAAAATAATAATTCAACTTTATATTTCACACAAATCTAAATATACATACCCTCGTCTGGACTGAAAATTCTGTCCTTTTTGAGAAATGTAATGATCAAGCGAGACATCCATTTTGAATTCCGCAGCAAATCACATAAATTGTAACCCAATGCGAAAATCAAATAAAAAAATCAAATGTTAATTTTTGCGGTATGCAGTATGGTTATGGTAATAAGCAAACACTCTCAATGTACTGTAGTAAGAGTATTTAATAAACATAAACCAATATGACACGTAATTTTAAGTATGCATATGGCAGATCAGATGTCGTTTTTATGTAAACTAATTTCTAGCATCAAATGGTTTCAGACTACCAAATCAGCTGTTTGATTCAATCCAAACACGCTGGTGGCACCTAGAAATGCAACACGGGAGAGGGAAGTGGGGGGGGGGGAGAGGGGGATGTTGCTCCGAGTATTTATTGATACTCACTGTCAAATAACCAGCAGTCTCTCAAATGCACATAATATCTAAGTTTTTAAATGATGTTAATGTCAAACAGCAATGATACTTACCAACATGGCAACATATTATGTGACAAAACTGCCTTGAAAGAACTGCTTGTTGAGCAGACTCTGATATGCTGACAAATCCTTTAAACTATGTTTATTTTTACATGTACAGATTTTCATAAACTTTATCTGAACATCCATACCAAAAACTTATTTAATATAGTATAAAATCAAGCGGTAAGAAGTCAGTGTCCTGTCAAGCGTCTGGATTCCGAGAATCACGTTTTATCAATGAAAAAGATGTCATTTTTGTTACAGTGATGATGTGTGAACTTACCGTCGTGGCAAAAGACCCCAAATGTTCGTGAAATAACTGCTTGTTGTGGAGGGTACGAGGGCACAAATTTTTTAAACTATTTTTTCTATATGTGCAGATTTATGCAAGCTTTATCTAAACATTCATACCACATACTTATAAAATATGGCATAAAATCAATTAAATATTAGTCAGAGAACTGTCCCTGCGAGCAGCCCATGGCATCAGTAGGGTGTCCTGATGTCACATCCTGTCATCCTGTGTGACGTCAGCTTGAAAAAGACTGTCTGACAGACAAGGTCAAAAATATTTGCAAAGGTATAAAATGTTTGGGTTTATAAAAGATCAATGTTGTCATAGCACTAAAGAAACCCAATGAATCTATTCCATTCATTGTAACAAAACTCGTTTCGTGTAAGTCTCCAGTGCGCAAGAATTGGAGCATTCTCGTGTAGTATAAAATTAGGTAATAGAAATTGCACTGGACTAGATTTAGTTGTCCCTGTTACACACACCTTGATAGGCTTTGTTGTTCCTCTATTATGGCCACAGTAGGATTAGGGAGCCAGTACTTTCTGGTACTGGTTTATGAGCCGAATAGCGGCAGTTCTCCTTTAGAGCTTGTTGGAAGCAGTAGGGCTGGCAACCTATTCTCTCGGGAATAGGCCCTCTTTACTCTCTTCTACAGAGATTAACCCGGTGGGTGCCTCTCTCAACGTGGCCCTCGCCCTGTGTTGCACTGCATAGGGGACGCCTGAAACAGTGCGTGTCAGCACCGGTGCAAAGTCCTCCCCGTTGGAGGCTCTTCGTGAAACCCGGGGTGTCACCAGCTACTCTGCCCCTGTTAAACACATTTGACGGTTAGACAGCTGTTCACGGTTACACAACGAGAAGCGTACGAGGGTTCTGATCATGTACGGTGCTTCCACTCGGGTACTAGACCCGCAGGGTGGTTTGTACACGGCGTGTACACAGCCGCGGGGATATGTGGTGATCTTCCAAGGACCCTGGGCCCTAAGATACTCCTATCGCTGCACCACAGATTTTGACAGAGTCCTGGCAAAGTTCTTCCACATAGATCGTCCAGGGGTTTTCCACCAGTCAAGACCGGCAACATCAGGTACTTGATGGGGGTAATATAAATTGATTTTGTATAGCTATATAGCGATGGTGTTATGGCTTCTCTTGGTGGGAATTCTAACTTGACTCTCAAACCGCAGACTGAGATTGAAACTTCATATTCATTTACATTTCTCAAGTCAATAAACTAATATTTACAATTGAAACCTTTTACAGTTTTTCTAGTGACATCTGATACACGTAAGTGGGGGGAAGAGTGACTATTACCTATATAAGGAACCCATTAGTTCATAGACTTTACTACAGAACATTTACTTAATGGTCTGAGCCCCTATAATTCACCGTATTAAAGCTCCTAAAACTAAAGATTGAGCTCTTGAAACAAAATAAAAATATTTTGAGTTACACGATAGAGAAATCAAACGACACTTTCTCATGTTAAAGCTCTAAATATGAAAATTGGTCTAAACTTTGATGATATTCTCTATGATTATGTATAGACAGCACATGTATGCAAGAGATAATTGAAATACGTCAACAGTTAAGTAAGTAGATGGAACTTCTTATTGATAAATGTTGTTAATTTTAGGAAATTATTCAAATATAGAGTTCGGTCTAGCCACAATCACAAAAACTGTAGATCTAGCATTGTGACTTTTTTTTGTATATACCTTAAACATACATGCATCATAAATATATAGACATATATGCATACAGTTGTGTTAATATTGCAATATAGAGGAACTGCTCCAGATTATCGGCACTTAAAAATGTTAAAACATAGCCCTTTAGAATTTAAAGGCAGTGGCTATTGGTCCGGCGCGCCGGAAAAATAATCAGTAGTCTATTTGTCTGGCGACCACGACGGAGATGGGTCCCAGGAAAATTTTATGAGTCCCAAATGATATAATAGCTTATCAAATCTATTCATTTTACAAATGTATACAGAGATTCTACCAGCTTTTTCAAAAAGGGATAGGATTCCCCCCCCCCCCTTGTTCTAAAAAAATGGGGGAGGGGGGGATTTTGCCAAAAAGGGGGGGCAGGGTATCGCGGCATGGGTCCTCATTTGACTAGTTATTAACCATCTGAGGTTTCCTTGTGGAGAGTGAAATATAATCCTTGATAGCTAGACTGTTTTTCATCAGAACTTTTTCATATTCATAGTACTCATTCAGAAGACGGTCTAGTTCCTTATTTTCACCATTATAAATAAAGACACATACAGCATCACATTCGATTTTGACCATTTTGAGTAATTGCTGATTCATTTGACAGCTTCCGCAAGCGATTTTAAATGTCGTAATATCAGTAGTAATTTTAATTGTAGCTACCTTTTATTGAAGATACTCAAGAAACACAACATGAACCAACCATATTTCATACTAATATATTTTTTACTTACAATATTACGGACCAAAAACGTGTTCAAACTATGATTTCTTCATTGGCGTGGACTTTTAACAACTAGACTCATTATCCCGCAAAGTCATCAATCGTTTTGTAAGTAATTAATACATATCCGATGTCCACTGTTATTGTGCAGTTAGCCAAATGCCTTATTTGCGTTCCGGCATGCATTATACTATCAGACAAACATTAGGTGACGAATAATATAACATTTTCCAACAAACATATTACAAATTCGTCTTTCATTATGCATAAATTCACCTGACATGTGCGCCGCTATTCGATTGATCAATTAATTCACGGCGCCGGCAATTTACATTTTATTGAAAACCTATTTGCCAGCACATTTTCAAATCTAGTTGGCGCCGATTAGCATTTGTCGAGTGGTTTTAACTGCGTAGTAAAATAAGGTGCCGTGTTGCTGAATGGTAGCTGCACGCAGCATTTATCAAGGCTAACTTTTGCTCAGGCGCTGCCGTGCATTTCGTAAACAACAAACATGGCGGTCACCCGATTCGTGGGGGAAAAGTTGAAATATGAGCTTACTTTTATGGATTTTATGATTTTAAATTGACATGCGTCCACGGGGGCCGCCGTGGTGAAATCATGATGCGTCCCTAGAGTTTTTGATGCGTCAGGGACGCAGGGGCCGACCTATTTACATCACTGAT
>CM032669.1:3535235-3553324 GCA_019095985.1 Streblospio benedicti | reverse complement strand
AGGGTTATAGTGTCGATTTAACATGTATGGTACTTTTTAGTACATTCAGAACCAAGTAGGCTCCATCAGAGTTTTTACTACTTGGCCTGGGCGGGG
Organism: Streblospio benedicti; assembly: GCA_019095985.1. Classification (NCBI taxonomy): domain Eukaryota; kingdom Metazoa; phylum Annelida; class Polychaeta; order Spionida; family Spionidae; genus Streblospio; species Streblospio benedicti. The sequence goes on along the minus strand of CM032669.1, from coordinate 3,553,228 downwards.
ATCGAACCCCAGACCTCTGGGTCAACTGGGACGCTTAGCGACCAGCCAACAGAGCCACGCCATACCAACTACGCCATATCCACAAGGCTAAAACCTTTGCTTCAATGACGTATTGATACCCACTACTAGCTCTGATGTCATGTCTTACGTCCAACGATGTCCATGATGGTTAAGTATCTCCTTTTATAGTACTGAGTAGATCTAGTGAAGTATTGTTGTGGAGATTCATGCTTTGATATGAAATTTAGTAGGGTTATAGTGTCGATTTAACATGCATGGTACTTTTTAGTATATTCAGAACCAAGTAGGCTCCATCAGAGTTTTACTACTTGGCCTGGGCGAGATCGAACCCCGGACCTCTGGGTCAACTGGGACGCTTAGCAACTAGCCAACAGAGCCAACGCCATACCAACTACGCCATATCCACAAGGCTAAAAACCTTTGCTTCAATGACATATTGATACCCACTACTAGCTCTGATGTCATGTCTTCACGTCCAACGTATGTCCATGATGGTTCGATCCCCGCCCAGGCCAAGTAGTAAAACTCTGATGGAGCCTACTTGGTTCTGAACGTACTAAAAAAGTACCATGCATGTTAAATCTTCATTTTATGCCCACTGTCCCACATTACTCCCATTTTTTCCATATCCGTTCTGTCATAGGGCATGGAACATGTGAAAATACATTTTTTGTATTATTTTTACCCAACTGGTGGGCTCTGGGAACCCCTTGCGCATGGCTAGGGCTATTCATTTCGCACTGTCAACACTTCATTGGATGACCACCGTCCCACATTAGTCCCATTTTTCCATATACGTTTCTGTCATAGGGGCTGGGACATGTGAATATACATTATTACATTGATTTTAACTCTTTTCGGTGGGCTCTGGGACCCCCTTGCGCATGGCTAGGGCTGTTCATTTTGCACTGTCAACTCTACATTTTATGCCCACTGTCCCACATTAGTCCCATTTTTTCCATATCTGTTCTGTCATAGGCTATGGGACATGTGAAAATAATTTTTTTTTCATTTTTTTTTCAACCTAATTTGATGGGCTCTGGGACCACCTTTAGTATGGCTAGGGCTATTCATTTTTGCATTGTAAACTCTTCATTTTATGCCCACTGTCCCACATTAGTCCCATTTTTCCATATCCATTCTGTCATAGGGGATGGGACATGTGAAAATACATTTTTACATTATTTTTACCACATTTCGGTGGGCTCTGGGACCCCCTTGCGCATGGCTAGGGCTATTTATTTTGCACTGTCAACTCTTCAACATATACCTACTGTCCCACATTAGTCCCATTTTTTTCCATATCTGTTCTGTCATAAGGCACGTGACACGTAAAAATACTTTTTATATTATTTCTAACCTACTTCGTCTCTCGGACCCTCTTGCGCATGGCTTTATTCATTTTCGCATAACTCTTCAACTTATGCCCATTGTCCCAACATTAGTCCCATTTATCCATATAATATAATAATAATAATAATATTAAGCTTTATTTATATAGCGCAGTTAACCTACATAAATAGAATATATGTAATATATGTAATATAGCTCAAAGCGCTTCACATAAACTAGTTAAAATACACAATAAAATACAAATACATTTACATGGTCCTGAAATATCCAAATTTTCTAGAAATAAGTTGACTCATTAATGAATATCTCTGCTTAGATTAATGATGACATTTAATTTGCAATTATTTACAGTTCATACCCAAAAGTAATATCCGGTACCTAGTCAAATGCACTGTGAAATAAATGTGTTTTTAGTTGAGATTTAAAACTGTTCAACTCAGAAAGTTCTCTTTTAGGTGAATCGGAAGTGCATTCCACAAATGTGGAGCAGCCCACGCAAATGCCCTTTCACCAGTCTTTGATTGGATACGTGGCACAGAGAGAAGGTGCTGATCTGCTTCTCATATTCTAGCGAGCCCACTCGGATCGGATGGTATTTCTCCCTGGAATGAGGCAGGAGGCCTGGCCATTTGGATTGTTTGCCACGGGGATGTGATGTTTTGTTCGCTTTGCTTTGAGGGAGATTGACGATCCGCTGGGAAACTCACTTATATATGATCTACTAATTATGCTTTATTATCTGTGTTGTTAAACGTGACCGTGTGAAAGGTACGTTTTGCTAAGTAGATTTCAATAAGATCCAAAATGACTATTGTTCCATTCTTTATTTTACTCTCCAAATATTAGTGACCGCAATTTTAACTATTTAAATACACAACTTGTATACTTGACGCGTTACAACGTTATTGATCTTCTCTCTTTAAATCGTATCTGCTAGCGTTTAGAGGTGGAACACGCTAGCCGATGGCTTTCTCGTTATGGGTGACATGTATTGATTCTACTCATATTTATACTCATTTTTGCTGACGGAGTCAACTGCTGGATCAGCAGGATTTTTTTTTGTACATGTTCCATCATGTCTTGAGGCAAAGCCTATTTCTAGCCCCTCCTACACAAAACATGACGTCCATGGAGATTTCCAGGAATCCTGGCCTTGTATTTTGTTGTTCTTGGGGAATGCCTGCCAGGGAAAGCCACTCATGAGTTATTTTCAGTGGTCGTGATCCACGACATGCTGATCTGAGTCCGATTTGTGGGCACATATCTGTTCTGTCATAAGGCATGTGACAAGTAAAAAAATATTTTTATATCAATTCTACCCCTACTTTGATGGGCTCTGGGACTGCTTTGCCCATGGCTAGGGCTATTCATTTTCGCAAGGTCAAATTTTTCATCTTATCATTTTTGTATTATTTTTACCCAACATCGGTGGGCTCTGGGTCCCCGTTGCGCATGGCTAGGGCTATTCATTTTCACACGGTCAACTCTTCATTTTATGCCCACTGTCCCACATTAGTCCCATTTTTTCCATATCTGTTTTGTCATAGGACATGGGACATGTGAAAATACATTTTGTATTATTTTTACCCAACTTTGTTGGCTCTGGGACCCCCTTGCGCATGGCTAGGGCTATTCATTTTTGCACTGTCAACTCTTCATTTTATGCCCACTGTCCCACATTAGTCCCATTTTTCCATATCTGTTCTGTCATAAGGCATGTGACATGTGAAAATACATTTTTATATTATTTTTACCCCATTTTGGTGGGCTCTGGGACACCCTTGCGCATGGCTAGGGCTATTCATTTTCGCACTGTCAACACTTCATTGGATGACCACCGTCCCACATTAGTCCCATTTTTCCATATACGTTCTGTCATAGGGGATGGGACATGTGAATATACATTTTTACATTGTTTTTAACCCTTTTCGGTGGGCTCTGGGACCCCCTTGCGCATGGCTAGGGCTGTTCATTTTCGCACTGTCAACTCTTCATTTTATGCCCACTGTCCCACATTAGTCCCATTTTTCCATATCCGTTCTGTCATAGGCTATGGGACATGTGAAAATAAATTTTTTATATTATTTCTACCCTAATTTGATGGGCTCTGGGACCCCCTTGCGCATGGCTAGGGCTATTCATTTTCGCACGGTCAACTCTTCATTTTATGCCCACTGTCCCACATTAGTCCCATTTTTCCATATCCGTTCTGTCATAGGGGATGGGACATGTGAATATACATTTTTACATTATTTTTACCCCATTTCGGTGGGCTCTGGGACCCCCTTGCGCATGGCTAGGGCTATTCATTTTCGCACTGTCAACTCTTCAACATATGCCTACTGTCCCACATTAGTCCCATTTTTCCATATCCGTTCTGTCATAAGGCATGTGACATGTGAAAATACTTTTTTATATTATTTCTACCCTACTTTGATGGGCTCTGGGACCCCCTTGCGCATGGCTAGGGCTATTCATTTTCGCACTGTCAACTCTTCATTTTATGCCCACTGTCCCACATTAGTCCCATTTTTCCATATCTGTTCTGTCATAGGGCATGGGACATGTGAAAATACATTTTTGTATTATTTTTACCCAACTTCGGTGGGCTCTGGGACCCCCTTGCGCATGGCTAGGGCTATTCATTTTTGCACTGTCAACTCTTCAACTTATGCCCACTGTCCCACATTAGTCCCATTTTTCCATATCTGTTCTGTCATAAGGCATGTGACATGTGAAAATACATTTTTATATTATTTCTACCCTACTTTGATGGGCTCTGGGACCCCCTTGCCCATGGCTAGGGCTATTCATTTTCGCACGGTCAACTCTTCATTTTATGCCCACTGTCCCACATTAGTCCCATTTTTCCATATCCGTTCTGTCATAGGGCATGGGACATGTGAAAATACATTTTTGTATTATTTTTACCCAACTTTGGTGGGCTCTGGGACCCCCCTTGCGCATGGCTAGGGCTATTCATTTTCGCACGTTCAACCTTCATTTTATGCCCACTGTCCCACATTTGTCCCATTTTTCCATATCTGTTTTGTCATAGGACATGGAACATGTGAAAATACATTTTCTATTATTTTTTACCCAACTTCGGTTGGCTCTTGGACCCCCCTTGCGCATGGCTAGGGCTATTCGTTTTGCACTGTCAACTCTTCAAATTATGCCCACTGTCCCACATTAGTCCCATTTTTCCATATATCTTCTGTCATAAGGCATGTAACATGTGAATATACATTTTTATATTATTTCTACCCTACTTTGATGGGCTCTGGGACCCCCTTGAGCATGGCTAGGGCTATTCATTTTTGCTGTCAACTCTTCAAATTATCCCCACTGGCCCCAATTAGTCCCATTTTTCCATATCCGTTCTGTCATAGGGTATGGGACATGTGAAAATACATTTTTGAATTATTTTTACCCAATTTTGGTGTGCTCTGGGACCCCCTTGCGCATGGCTAGGCCTATTAATTTTCGCACTCTCCACGCTTTTTTTTTTTATTTTTATTGTATCACAAATATGAAATAAACAAATCATAATTGCAAATAGGTTCTATATGGCAAACTCTCTGCAGCTTGTACACCAATTTATATTTTGATTTTGCTCAAATATATAAAATAGGGATATATTTTCATGATAAAAATTGAAAAGTAGTCAATAAAAGTAGTGAATGAAAGAGAAGTTAACGAAAAGATTGACCGATAATATATAGATTATTAACTTTCAAAGTAATCTAATGTTACATGCCAAGTAGCGATAAATGTGTCATAGTTATCATTAATACGGGAGAGTGTCCTAAGGATATCTAGTTTCTTTTTTAATAAATTCTTAAAGTGTGTGAATGATATCACATTTTCATTAAGTTTCATATCATAGATGTATTTCCTTGCAAAAAGAATCAAAGTGTTCATGCAGTTTAGAGTTGGGTCATCATTAAAGCTTGGAATACAGAATATTATATCACATATATGTAACTTGATGTTTACATTGCTAATATTTTTCCACCAGGTTAAGAAAGAGGTCCAAAAAATGCTGCAGCTCAATGCATTGATACAAATGATGTTCAATAGTATCTATCTCGTTGCAGTGGTTACAATTACTGTGTTCTCTTTTCTTCCATATCGATAGTAGGCTATTACAAGCCATAAATCTGTTAATTATCTTATATTGGAAGCTTTGAAGATTCGTATCGGAAGTAGTTTGGTAGGGATTTTGATAGATTAGCTTCCAGTCAAAACTGTATTCAGGATATAGGGACTCCCATTTATGAACTGCAGTGGGAATTTGGGTTTTTAGTGAGATAAAATAGGAGTAGAAATCTTTAGAACAAAGCTTTTCTAATGACTTAATTGTGTTGCCGAATTTGACAAAGATGCTGTTTCTTTTGCTATCATTTAAGAGATCATTCTTGTCAATGATTCTTATCCAAGACTTTGGTATAGAGCTAATGAAGGAGTTATACAGCATGTCTGGAATTATTAGACCAGTCAGGTGCTGTAGATCTTGCCTGGTTATAATAGCACAGTCCTTAGTTAGTATATCTTTTATATGGGAAATGCCATTAGTTTCCCAAATCTTAAAATGTATAGGTGCATTGTTTATTTTTATAAATTCATTATCCCATAAGTATTCGTTGGCTATTTCAATGGAGGAACTAGGCTCCTTACAATAAACATCTGACCATAGGCACAGGATTTCCTTATAAAAACCTGGAGCAATATTTTCATCCTGTAGAGACAATTTTTGTTTACTTTTTATATATAGTGACATATTTCCTATTCCCATAATAGCGCCAACATTTTTGGAGAAAGTATTTGCTTTCATGAAACGATTAATCCAAGATAATCTGTTGGCTTTAATCATGGAAAAAATATCAGGCATCTTCAATCCCCCTTCCTCTATGTTTTGGATGAGTACATTCTTTTTAACGTGATGTTTACCTGAAGGCCAAACAAAGTTCAAAATTATTCTATCAACAATATTCAACGTATGTGGTTTAACCGTAAATACTGAAAAGGGGTATAGTAGAATTGGCATGACTAGTGATTTTAAAACTGTAATTTTTCCCTTTATTGAAAGATTGCGAGAGCTCCATATTCCTAAAAGAGACTTCACTTTTTGAATTTTATTAATGATATTTTTTTCATATAGAACCTCTCTATCATCGCCAACCCAGACTCCCAGCACCTTAATTGGTCCTCTCACCCATTTTATGCCATAGTTATCGCTTATTTTCTTGGTTGACAATCCCAAAAACACAGCCTCGGTTTTATCTTTATTTAGATTCAGCCAAGAGACTTTTGAGAATCTTTCAAGTAGATTTAATGCATTTCTAACTGACAATATATTTTTATGGAAGAGTGTAGTATCATCTGCCATTTGTGTAATGCCAATAGTACACCCATTAATATTAACTGGGTTAATTCCTTTCTTATTTTGAATTCTATTTGCCATGGTTTCTGCTACAAGTAGAAACAAAAGCGCAGAGATGGGGCATCCTTGGCGAATACCTCTAGATAATTGAAAGAATTCAGTGGCATGACCATAATTGATAACTGTGCACATTGGATTTTTGTATAGAATCTTTATCCAATTAGTAAAATATTCTCCAAAATTGAAACAATCCAAACATTTGACAAGATACTGCCAATTTATAGTGTCAAAGGCTTTTTCAAAGTCTAGGAAGAGTGCAATGCCAGGGTCGATTTTGTTGCTACAATATTCAAAAATATCAGAAATGTTTCGAATATTTTCACAACTTGATCATCTTTAACTACAGTTTTAATGACTCTTTGCATTCGCGAGGCTAGGACTTTAGCAAGGATTTTATAGTCGGTATTTAAAAGAGATAATGGTCTCCAATTCTTTAGATATCTATGATCTTTTCCTATTTTAGGTAGCAATGTCAGTACTGCTCTGCGCTGTTCGATAGATAAAACACCATTTTCATAAGCATATATGAAACTATTATAGACAATATCTTTGATGTTTATCCAGAAAAATTTATAGAATTCAGTGGTAAAACCATCAGATCCTGGAGATTTCCCGTTCGATAGTTCTTTGAGCGCTTTACTGCATTCATCTATCGTTATCATATTTTCACAGTAATCTTTATCTGTTTCATTTAACTTAGCTAAATTTCTCAAAAATTCACAGTTGTCATCTAGTTGACTTTTATTATGCTGTGTATATAAATTTTGATAAAACCTCTTTTGTTCATTCAATATTTCTTTATGAGTACTAATGGTTCTATTGTCATCGGTTTTAAGGCATTTAATATGTTTAGCTTTACTATTTATTTTTTCTTGTTTCAAGAAATATTTGTTGGATTTTTCATTCTGGTCAATATGTATTGCTCGAGATCTTATATGGAGGCCATTTGTCTTTTCTTGTAAGAAGGTTTCTAGTTGATGTTTGACATCGTTATATCTATCAATATTCTCAGTGTTATTGAGATTTTTCTCTAAGTGACTTAGTTCAATATATAGTCCATCTATTGTAGATCGCTTTTGTTTAGCTATATACGAAGAGTAGCTAATAGTATAAGACCTTATTTCGCATTTTATAACATCCCAAACTAAGGATTTGTTAGTAAGCTCACTATATTTATTCTGATTATCTACAATGATTTGTTTCACTTTGGCAACATACGAATTGTCTGATAACAGTGAGTTATTAAATTTCCAAAAGCCCTTTCCTCGTGATTCACATGGTTTTAAGTTAAAGCTAAGTTTTAATAAGCTGTGATCAGATTTAATACTGGGAGCAATATCAGCTACTTGTACATCGTATATCATGTGGGATGAAATAAAGAAATAGTCTAGTCTGGATTGTACAAACCCATTTTTGGTATGACCTCGCCATGTATAGCGCTTAACATCAGGGTTGAGAATTCTCCAAATATCTATTAAGTTCATTTCTTCAGTCATATTGGTTAAAGCTTGACTATACTCAGTCAATGATTCCGGGACATGTCCCCCACTTTTATCTAAAGTTGTGTTTAAATATGTATTGAAATCTCCACACAGTATTATATTATTATTTATCTTATCTAGGAGGTGACTTTCTATAAGCTTGATAAATTCCATTTGGTCATGCGGACTGTCTTGGGTAGGGGCATAAACATTCAGGAGCAAGAAGTTATCATTATTCATATCAACGTCTAAAAGCAAGAATCGACCATTAGAATCTGATATTTGATCATTAACTATAAAATCAATTCCTTTTGAGAATAGAATTGCAACACCTTTGGACCTACTTGTTCCATGACTAAAAAAAAACAGACCCATCCCATTCTTTTTGCCAAGAGTTCTCATTTTCAATGGCAAACTCCGTGAAACCGTAGTTCCGCCTTTCTGCCACCAGGGCGGCGCTGCAATCGTCAGGGGCAGACGTTGCGCAACTCGCCTTATAATTAAATGGAAAGTCCGACTTTTGAGGTGTATTTTTCTGTAAAAATACTCATCCATGTTATTCCAAAACGTCGTGTATCAATAACAAAGCCCTTTAGTATCTATGCATCTGAGCATTGTTTAAATACTCAAATACGTGTCATAATTAGAATAATTTAATTCAAGTAACATAATATCTGACCTGCCAGTTAGGCTTTTAGCTAGATTTATAACGCCTACGTACCAATATATTACGTTCGACGTTTGAAAAAATATAGATCTAGTACTTATAGACTTGTACATCTAATGTGGAACGGAGTATTTTATACATTAAAATTGTAGCAAAATATGGACTTTATCAATGGAATATATATGTGAAAGACATGTATACATCAAGGATAACATACGCATCGTATACAGTTGGAAAGGACAAGCAACATTTATGGATAATCTTGTCAAACACACTGACTGTCAAAATCGGCCGTGGCTTTAGCTTGAGGCAAAAACACAACTTGGAAATCTGGACAAAGCTCATTATATACAATTCCAGTGTTTTATACACTGGCTTGTACCCAATTAATTGCGTCCGTCCATCCGTCCGTCCGTCCATCCGTCCGGTTCGTTACCCCTCCACAGGTCGCATCGTTTGAGCTAGGATGCTCAAATTCGGCATGTCGGTTGGAAATGGTGACCACAAGAACCCTATTTCATATGGGCCCAAACGGTCCATATTTGGGCCCGTTAGGGCCCATTATTAGGTCCATTTTACTAGTGAATCACATTCTTACTATTTGAATGCACCATTAAAATCAATATTCTATAACCACAAACTCCAGACACATCGGCTCCAAAAAATGCATGCATTTCTTGGTAATAGATGATACTGCTACAAATCAATAATCAGCCAATATATAGACAGTGACATTCCAGTGTATTAAACACTGGTTTGCCCTCACCGGGGGCGCTTTTCATGTATACAATTCCAAATAAAATGTTAACATCATATTTGAAAACTAGAGAAGTATGCGAACATTTCTGTGTGTGTCACAAAACATAATTATGAACATAGAGCACATTAATACCATCTTCAAAATGACTAATATACACGAATGTTGAGGCGCTGTTTTTGAAAGTCCACCCAGGTGACTGCATATTGCAAACGAAAAACGTCGTTGTAACGGGTCTCAGAGACAGCCATTGTACTATGTGTTTCTTGTACAAAATGTATGCCTTTCTGGAAGCCCTTCAACCAATTGAAAATACAACAGTTTTTGCATTACCAGCCAATCCTCTCGCATTAAATGAATAAAAATTTAGGAAATTGGTATTAACCATGATCCATATTAATGTACACTAGTTCTTTCAGAGTATTACCCTTAAATGTATTATTGGAGCTGTTTGAGTTTGCCATTAGAGGTTGCAAATATCTAATAAAGGATACAAATTGTGATGGTATAAAAAAGATAATATAGAAAAAAATAGTAAAGTAAGCTATCTGTCGATAACATTGATGATATGGATCAAGCAAATTTAAAGAGAAAGAAAAGGAAAAAGAGAAAACAGCCTCTTGACAATGGCTGTACATTGTGGTAAAAAAAAGGCTAGTTGGTGTCTCTCTCGAGGCACGATGTGAACTTAAGTATTACTTACAACTTATAATCAGTATTAAAAGCATACACACATTAATTACATTGAAATGTTACACTATTCAATTCAAGTCAATTCAATGCATTGTAACCGTAGTGTTATCACTCAATATCATTGCCAATGCAGAATCAATATCAACTTAGTAACAAAAAAACAATAACATGTTTACATATATTCATAATTGAATGACAATTAATCAAGTCTGGTGACCAGATGCACAACAGCCTCTATAGAGTGGTTAAATGGTGCATATCATAGAAGTTGGATTAATATTATCTCGTACCTTGATTCTAGTCACAAATATACTGATACACACTCATGAAGATTTGCATGCATGTAATTTCTTTTTTCAATATAGATATATACAAGAACCTAACAAGCCTGTTTCAAGATTTTCAGTAATACATTATTAGGGAGATTACATTTTAATAGTCTTCACCATACAACAAATAATACGTAAATTATGCTGTCTCATAATCCAAGTGTGGAGAGACATGTGACCTACATGTACATGTACATCTCCTCTCAACCATATTAGATTACTACACACATGTGTATTTACGGGTTTAGAAGTTTAGATTAATATTATCTCGTACCTTAATTCTAGTCACAAATATACTGATACACACTCCTGAAGATTTGCATGTATGTTTCTTTTTTTCAATATAGATATATACAAGAACCTAACAAGCATGTTTCAAGATTTTCAGTAATACATTATAAGGAGATTACATTTTAATAGTCTTCACCATACAACAAATAACACGTAAATTATGCTGTCTCATAATCCAAGTGTGGAGAGACATGTGACCTACATGTACATGTACATGTCCTCTCAACCATATTAGAATACTACACACATGTGTATTTACGGGATTACACCCACTTTGCATTGGTGAATAATCCAATAAGAAAATTGGAGAACAGTGTATATGCGCACCTAAGAAGTATCTAGGGGCTGGATGCAGTTTGAAAATATGATGCAATTGCTCTTGCTACAAGCTTGCAATACCGTGGCCTATGACGGTCTGATTTTAAGTGCTACAATGTTATAATATACACACCAATGTATATGTAATCATTTACTACCCATTTTCAGCATAATATGTTTACATGTGGCAATATTGCCTGGTTGGCCTACTATTCATACATGTATGTACTATTTAAAAATATGAGAAACGAAACTACTTTATATTGAGGAGGACCTGTATACACAACATGTGTCAAGATGTGATGACCTATGCATAGACGGTCTGATCTGAAGTGTAGCAGTGTTATAATATACACACCAACGTATATGTAATCTTCTACTATACAAGCTTACAGAACCGTGACCTATGCAAGGACAGTCTGATTTGAAGTCCAACAGTATTTTTTAATGCACCCATATATGCACCCATATATGTAATCATTTACTACATATTTTCAGCATACAATGTTTACATGTAGCAATATTATCAGGTTGGACCAAAAGTATGCGAAACAATAATACTTTAAGAGGTCTTATGTACACATTCATACTATTTGAACAAAACGTTAATTGAACAAAAATAGTGTCATCATACTATTTGAACAAAAAAGTTAATTGAGCAAAAATAGTGTCATTGTTCTACAAATAAGAATTTACAAATAAGAATTTACATTTACATTCTTCACAATCTATTTGCATTTATAGGATATATAAGATATTAATTGGATGAAATCACCATGAACATACATGTAAATATCTGTTAGAGGTATTATGTACTTATGACTCTTTAAGAATGTGTAATGATCTTAGGACTGTTATGTTTTTATGAGTTTTTGAGAATTCTCCTAACGTTCATGAGTGATTGACCCAGCAAATTTTTACCAGGCCCAAGATTAGCATTTTTGATATTAGGATGGCTGATAGGTAGGCCGATACCCCATGTTTTGTTTCTAGAACATTCAGCGATCACATTTCCACCAGTATTCAGTAGAATTGTTTTCAAATTGGTGTTTTGTAAGAATTTAGCATTCAGACCTTCGGACATTATCTGGAATTGTACTTTATCCCATTGTTCTTGGTTAAAGTTAGGTATTTTTGACCCAAGCTTATAACAATGGAAAGGGTCCGATGTGTTTTTTATTTTTGAGGCAATATCATCGGCTTTGAAATATTCAGCTTTTTTCGATTGATAAAATTGCTCATTATTGGCGAATTTTGTGCCATCAATCACAAAGTCACTGGGGAAAAAGTTCGAGAATTCGGAAAATTTACCATAAAAGAGTGTCATTGAATCAGTAGATTGAGTAGCTAACTTCTTTGGATGAAATTCTGCAGGGATGTTGTTGACTGTCTCTGCTGTATACGGCCGTTTATTGATGTATAGAACATCTCCATTTAAAGATGATTGAGCTCCAGCCTGACGGGCAGCTTTGGCATACGGGTACAGTTGTCGTCTACCATTCTCTTTTCGCGAGAGAAATCTTCGTGGATGACATAAGGTTTACATTTGAGGCTGCTTTTTTACTCAGACGAGGTCTCTATCTCTCATATTGTTGAATCTGATTATCACATTCCACGGTTCTTTTTATATTAAAATTAGAAAATTTGCCAAGTCTATGTGCTTTCTCTATGTCGATATTTTGTTCTGATACCGAGATCGTCTTTGAAGAATGTTTGTACTTGTTGCACAATATCCTCGTCTTTTGCTCTTTCACTCCTGTTATTTTAAGATTATATCTCCGGCTATAGTCCTCCATCCTATTAGCATTTTTCATCAGGACTGCACAATTTTTTTCTAATATCTCAATTCTTATATGGTAATCCTTTATCAAAGCTTTGCAATCTTGGGATGTTTGATATGCTATATCAGCCTTTGCTTCGATTTTATCAATTTTTTTTGATATGTTTTCCACCAAACTGTACAATGCACTGCCCCACTCTCCACACTTCATTGAATGACCACCATCCCACATTAGTCTGTCTTTCCATATATGTTCTGTCATAGGTCATGGGACATGTGAATATACATTTTTTTTTTTTTTAACCCTTTTCGGTGGGCTCTGGGACCCCTGTGCGCATGGCTAGGGCTATTCTTTTTCGCACTGTCAACTCTTCAACATATGCCCACTGTCCCACATTAGTCTCATTTTTCCATATCAGTTCTGTCATAAGGCATGTGACATGTGAAAATACTTTTTTATTATTTTTACCCTTTTTGGTGGGCTCTGGGACACCCTTGCGTATGACCAGGGCTATTCATTTTCACACTGTCAACACTTCATTGGATGTCCACCATCCCACGTTTGTCCCATTTTTCCATATCCGATATGTCATAAGGCATGTGACATGTGAAAATACATTTTTATAATATTTCTACCACACTTTGGGGGTCGCTGGCACCCCCCTGCGCATGGCTAGGGCTATTCATTTTCGCACTTTCAACACTTCATTGAATGACCACCGTCCCACATTTGTCCCATCTTTCCATATCGTTCTCTCATATGGCATGCGACATGTGAATATACATTTTTACATTGCTTTTAACCCTTTTCGGTGGGCTCTGGGACCCCTTTAGCATGGCTAGGGCTATTCATTTTCACACTGTCAACTCTTCATTTTATGCCCACTGTCCCACATTAGTCCCATTTTTCCATATTTGTTCTGTCATAGGGCATGTGACATGTGAAAATACTTTTTATATATTATTTTTACCCTACTTTGTTGGGCTTGGGACACCCTTGCGCATGGCTAGGGCTATTCATTTTCGCACTGTCCACTCTTCATTTTATGCCCACTGTTCCACATTACTCCCACTTTTCAATATCCATTCAGTCATAGGGCATGTGACATGTGAATATACAATTTTATATTATTTTTACCCCACTTCGGTGGGCTCTGGGAATCCCTTGTGCATGGCTAGGTCTATTCATTTTTGCTTTGTCAACTCTTCACCTTATGCCCACCAGTCCAACATTAGTCCCATGTTTCCATATCTGTTCTATCATAAGGCATGTGACATGTGAAAATACATTTTAATATTATTTTTTACCCCATTTTGGTGGTTTCTGGCACCCTCTTTCACATGCATGGCTAGGGCTATTCATTTCCGCACTGTCAACACTTCATTGTATGACCACCGTCTCACATTAGTCCCATCTTTTTATATATTTGTTCTGTCATAGGGCATGGGACATGTGAATATACATTTTTACATTATTTTTAACCACTGGGACCCCCTTGCCCATCATGGCTAGGGGCTATTCATTTTTATCATTCCGTGCAAAAATCTTCTCATTCAACTCTTAATTCTATCATTCTGTGCAAAAAAATCTTTTTACAATAACCCACGCTGATTGGTCAATCAGCGTGCTCAAGTTTTTCATTGTTGGAAAACATGCCCAGAGCACGCGGATGGCACTAGTCTAAACTCCTCACATTATCAATACAGCCGCTGACATCGACAAGGCATGTTTTGTGTAGAGAGCAGAAGTTTAGACTAACGCCATAGTAGTGGTCTCTGTGCGCTCAAAAACAAACGAAATTGACTTGTAATGAGAATGTTATAATATGATTTATTTTAAAATAAAATGGATTTTAGTCATGATAGAATGGTGATTGACCACTTGAGCATGCTGATTAAACAGATGTCAGATTTACCCTCAATTCGTTTGGGTAAATCAGACGTCAGCATTCTCAATTTCACGATTGACACTCCAATCTCGTGGTCAATTCCTACATTTTATGCCCACTGTCCCACAATAGTCCCATATTTCCATATCAGTTCTGTCATAGGGCATGGGACACCATTTAAATATACATTTCATATTATTTTTTACCCTACTTGGGTGTGCTCTGGGACCACCTTTTTGCGCATGGCTAGGGGCTATTCATTTTTACTGTCAACACGTCATTGGATGACCACGGTCCCTCATTAACCCCATATTTCCATATCTGTTCTGTCATAGGGCATGGGACATTGTGAATATATGATTAAGGCTGCAAGGCTGGTAGGCTAATAATAGTATCAAGGCAGAAAAGTGGCATTGCATAAGATTTATACGAGGCAAAGTCGAAGTGTGTGTACTTCGTCAAGGGAGATTAGTTCAGTGTTTAGAATGTCCGCCCATGAGATATGACTGGTCTGAATCATGGACAAGAGACCGTGAGCTTGAATCCCCGATCTTCCAAATACTTTTTACACTGTCTACTCAATTCTTTCACATAACCAACAATTCTTTATCTAAAAGCTTAATTACTTCACATTGCATAGTTCTCATAAATGTTCCATAACAAAAATGTGCAGGATATCTCTGATGCAAGATTTAAGATTACATTGTACAGAACAGCTTATGTCATTCAACACTGATGAAAATTGTCATAAATATTCTGAATTAAAGTCTGTAATGTAGCTTATACGTTATCATAATAGAAATAAACAAATTAAAAATGTCCATAATATACAGACATCTGGCCACCCTGTTTATGTGTGATTGAAAGTCTCTGTAACAATAACAGGACCAGTACAATTCACTCAGCTGATCCATGAGTACCAGACTTTCTGAACAACATGGTGTACCAGCCTTCAGGGACTTCCATGTTTCAGAACGAGGATAGAAACACTCCTCTGTATCTCTGGAGCTCGGACCAGCTACATCAACTCTCGAGCATCTGAGCTCTGTAACAACTTCCATTCTGGAGCTGTTGAGCTCCGGGACAGACATACTCGTTCTGGAACATTACAGCCCAGTCCACAGCACTGGAGCTCCAGAACAGGATCACTTCATAAGACTTGGGGTTCCAGAACACTGGCAACAGGACTATCCTTTCAGAAGTAAGCTTTACAGGTACGGAACTGTAATTATGGAACACCTTCCACTACTCAACAGGAGGCATGATGCTGGCGATGTAGTGAAAAAAGGCCACTATGGTTGGTACTTCTCTTAAATGCGTACCCTGAATATTTCCACCACTGTACACGTTGCATTAACTCATTCCTGCAACAGTGCAGGGCAATCAGTCACAAAAGAAAACATCTGGGGCCGTAAACCGGCTACTGCTGTGCCCTGGTACACCCACTATTACACCCAGAGTTAGACATAAAGTGGTAGACCTATAGCCCTGGTCTAACTAAAAACTAGCTGGTCTACCAAAATTTGCCAGTAGATAGACTGATGGTCTACCTGGTTTTTGGCAGGTGCATCATGTAGAAATTTAAAAAAGTTTCTTTTTCTAACAATCATTTTGAATCGTCATGCTCATTTCAACAAACACAGAGAATTATGTCATTATTTACTGTCAGTGTAAATGTTTTTTATCAAACTATCCACCTCCCTTTCATCCTTTCATGGCGGTCATCTACATGCCGGGCTACCTGATTTTGAGCAGGTCTACCTGATATTTAAACTTGGTAGACCTATGTCTACTGCCTTAACAGTCCTCATGTCCAACTCTGCTACGCATGTTCTAGATGTTGAAGGTTGTATGGCACTCGATGTCACCCAGACCCCCACACGTCCAACCACATCTGGGCTGACATTCCCGTATCTTTTTCACACGGCCGTACGTACGCCAATCCCGTGCGTAAGTTTACGCCTGAAACCAAAGTGGTATTCTCAAACACATAGTTGCGCCCGCGCAGCCAAACGTAGCTGCGCTTGAGCGCAGTTTCACGCGTAACTTTTAAGTCAACATTTCGTTACCGTACACGTCAAATTCTTCTTTTGTTCAGAGTCAAGTCCTTTGTTATGAAACACTTCTTTAAAAATGGCTTCTAGAGCTGAAAATTGGTCCAGGCCAGAAATTAAACGATTGCTCGAAGTAATCAAGCGTTACCCGGTCGTGCTGACAACAACCAGAGGAGCAGCCTATAAGAGTAAGTAAAAGTTTTGTTGAGAATAAGATGTATTTGAGCGTGTATTTGTAATTAAAACCGAATATCATTTAGTTGGATGTACGTCTGCTTTAGTCTGCCTCTGTGCGATGAAAATTTCCATACCAATAAGATAAAAAATCTAAGTATTTTGGTCAAGTATTACTTAAGTTGTACTATAGTTGACCGGTCAAAAGTTCTGTATTTGCTACTGTATTACGACGTTAAGTGGAGTAATCAATATTCCAATCAATAAATGTCGACGCCTAAATATAGACTAGCACTGGCAAGTTACGTGTTTATCAGTATATTGTACTATTGATCTAGTAAATAACTTGTTAGATCTAGATCCACTGCGACTACGTAGAATAGATATACTAGTACAAGACCCTATTATCATAGTCCCACTGACTGGCAATATATAGATCTAATATTTTTGTATTAGTACTAGTCTGGTACTTTACTCATATAGTACTATATTTACAAAGTACTAGGTCTATACCCATTTCACACAAACATATAGATATACTATCTAGTAGATCTATACTAGTATGTTATGTGGTTTATTTTCAATCTTATTTTCAGGCCACAGCCTTACAGTATATATTATTATTGATGTTTGCTGGTGTCAATGGATACATGTCCTCATACTTGTGGTTTTAGATAAGTAGATCATTTTAATTTATTTACGTTTGTGTCAAGTGTATCATTTCCAAGACAAGTAACGCC
>CM032669.1:3495951-3535135 GCA_019095985.1 Streblospio benedicti | reverse complement strand
CCTCATTAAGTGGTTTCTCCTTCCCAGGGAGAATGGTCTTCGTAAGAACAGCCAGATAGCCACCTTGATAGCATTTACGAGGAATTTTGTTGCAACTTCAGCATCTGTTACTTTAGGGGTGTTGTTCAGAAACTCCTCAATCTTCTCACAGTACAACTCTGTCCGCTTTTTCCCAACATGATTTTTTGAAACAAATTGTTTTGGTTTTAGTTTTGGGCTCTTTTATTTTGACATTGTTGATTGACAGAAGTGGAGCATGGAGAGGAGAGGTGTTGGTCACGCTTGGAGGAAGCATTCTGTATATTGAGCTATCACTGAGATGTGTTGATGTTAGGATATAATCAATCTTAGAGGATCCATTCTTTGTTTCTAGAGTTGGGCTCATGAAATTCATGTTATTATTTTCAGTATCATGTAGTGTTAGAAAGTCAATAAGGATAAAATACCAATTTTTTGAGTTCAGCAAAATTCCTACTACTATTATGATTTATTTTCAGATGTGTATGAATGTATGTATAAATAGTGGTATTGAGCGATAGTGCCCATGTTTCCCTGGGGGCCGACTGCCGGGAAGCCCGACCTTGAGAGGTCGCGGCGTCAGAAACGAATAGAGCCACATTTACCGACTATCAAAAACAATAGCAACCCTAATATATCTAAGGTTTGTTTCTTTTGCTTCTCTATTAAAATATAACATTTATCATCTTGGATAATCATCTTGAACCTGAAACTGGTCGCTTAGTTAGGTGGATTTTGATTATTTTTAAGAATTTGAGATACTGTAGTAAATTGCAATTATATTATTAATAATCTCATGGAGTCTATATATAGCATATGGTCTCACTTTTGTACTTTTTGTTTTTCTTTCTATGTTGTATTTTAAATAATCAATGTTAAAAATTGTTCAAAACGTTTTTATTTTAAAGATTTTTAGTTGTATCCTCTCTAATATTGACAATAAAATGTCATAAAGCACATTTGTAAATTGCCATACCATAAGTAAGTTCCACTGTGTATAATGTATTGTTATGATAAGGGCTCTGTAGAGCAGAAAAACTTGGAAATAAAAATGTTTTGATTTTTTTTTAACATAGATTATTTGAAATATAGCATAGAAAGAAAAACAAAAAGTACAACAATGCAATTATGTTAAAATTTGTTTTTATTTTATGATTATTTGCTAAGATATTTTCTGGATTCATGATAGTTTTGTTTTACAGTGTTCTTTTTGGCTGTGTAATAATCATGAAAGAGAATTTTAAAATTTATATTTTAAACGTTTTCAAGCTCTACAAGGCTCCTTATCTTTGATATTGTGATTATTACACAGCCAAAAAGAACACTGTAAAACAAAACTATCATGAGACCAAGTGCTGTGAACCAAGTGTACAGGATCTTAAATATTTTCTGGATTTGATTTCAGGAAGAATTAATAACTTTGCTCCATGATCTTAAGGAGGAGGGAAATGCCTTATTCCGGGAAAAGAACTTTTATGTTGCCGGGGAGCACTATACATCTGCATTATTTGTGGGCAAAATGCTGCAGGTTTGTTACACATCAACATCAACCAAGGGTCTTGGAACAGAATATTTATTTTCTTTTACATCTATTTTTTTTCCTGAATAGGCAAATGAATATTGTAAGATGTTTTATAATTTTGCAGATCATTTAAAGGGACAAGCACACCAAATGCCTTCTTAGATAGATTGAATTAATAATTTTGTTTTTTGATACATTTGACATGTTGCTTCTAATAACTTGCGATTTTACAATTATGATTATCCGTTTTGATAAAATGTCAATACTCATAAAAAGTGGACTGCCTCATTGATTGTCACTTCCATATCTCCCCTGGAAAAAAGATCCTGCATGAAATTGCAGCCTCTATCATCCGTGCTTCAAAAGCCAAAAGTAGCTGATAAAAAATATTTATTAAGGCTGATAACAAACTCAATATTTACATTACAAACATGACTTTTGGGTACATTTCATAAAACCTGTAGGGAGAAATGATTAATTATCAAGAAATGGAACTCTGCACATAGATAAAGATGTATATATTCAAATGGCTCAGTAAGTACTATTTATGCGGCATATAAGGTTGAAATCACACAAAATTCACCTGTGCATGTCCAGTCTCCCAGATAAGCACTTGTCCAGACAAGTGAAATGTGTGGTAGGACGAGTGCTGAATTCCATGCAACTCGTCCTTCATACGAGTAGCAAATATTATGTTCAAAAATCTCCATTTTATTATAAATATTTATCATTTCCAAAGCAAATTTCCTGGCGCTATATTAGCGCACCTGCCATCACACGAAAACAGCCGAGAATAGCTGAACATTCAAGCGGCGCATTTGAATTACAAACCGTTTTAGTTACCAAAGCAATATGTGGGGAACTTTTCATTGGCGTATTTAATTTTTGTACTTTAAGACTTGTAATGCATAAGTAGAATTTAATAATTAAATTCATCTTTTGTGCTTAGATCTTTATTGGAAATTTGAGTGAAAGCTTAAATATGATTGTGTTGTTTTAGATGCAGGGTATGCCTATGGACAACAAGTTGATGTCCGCGCTCTTCACTAACAGAGCGGCGTGCTGTAATAAGATAGTAAGTGGCTCCCACTTCTCTAGTCCTTAGAATGATTTCTATGTTAATCTCAACACGTTTTCTCTTAAAAGAGTTGTAACACAAAGTGCTCAAACTATTGTGTACACTTATTACATTCTGGTCATGCATATGAATTGTGTATTTTATAGCTAACATCACGAAGTGGTTTTGTCGTGTACATTCCCTACTGTATGTTGAATGCCTATGTTGTAGGAGATGTTTGATCAAGCCATTGCAGATGCTGAATTTGGTGAGTATTATTTATATATAGTCCACACTAGTAACCACACTAAACTGGGAAATCGAGAATAAGACATTGTTTGTTCGAAATCATATGGATTGTTTTTGTTGAAAATAAACAGATTTTGATCAAATTTCATCCAAAATTCTCTAAAAATGGGGAGAAACTAAACTAACAATGGGTTTCCTATTGGGTCAACTATAGCAGATGAAAATGGGAGTCATTGTGAATATTTTTTGTACATGTAGTTGTTTATGAATAAGATCTATGAATGCTGATAGCGTTAGATGTCAAGATGTGGTAAATTGTTCAAGTGTGCTATTCAAACACGACGTGAAGTGATTGCTGACTTTATCACAGATTGGACAACTAAGAAAAAAAGAAATGTCTTGTGTTTTTACTTCTGTTGAACAATTGTTCTTCAAACAGCAATGAAAATATTACCAAGTTTGTAATGAACATAGAATTTTCAATATAAACCATTAGTACAAAACGCTATAGGGTACAATCATCAATCAAATACTTTTATTTGGGCAGGCCCTAATTATTTTTATGGGAAGAATATATCAGATGAATTTGAATCATTTGTTCCTTAGAAATAAGCTCTTTTCAGATTTATTTTCAGCATTGCATATGAAAATAAACAAAGGGCTAATTTTGTTTAAAAAAGAAAGAAGAAGTAATTCAGTCGGCTAAAAACTAATAATATAATATGCACAAATTAATATCCGTCAGGTGAAAATGCTAGCATATATGGAGCATAGCACAATTCCAATAATCTAATAGCTTCGGTATACGGGAATGGGTTTTTTACAATACATTTATCTGGTTTTACAATATGTCCTTGTCATGTGGGACAAACTGTTATTTCAAGTACAACGATCCATTATATGGGCTTTTAGCTTGAGAATTTGTCCGGTTAAGAGCTGTGCATGGAATTTCAAATGTCTAGATATTGATATGGTTAAACTTGTGGGTGTGGGGCGTTGGATGGTTGCATGTCCGGGCTGAGACGTGTGTTTGTTGTTGGCAGCGCTGCAGATGGACAGGGACAACATTAAGGGTTATTTCCGCAAGGCGCAGGCGCTGCAGTGCCTGGGGCGGCTGCCAGACGCCATGGTGACGGCGCAGCTGGGGCGGCGCCAGGCCCTCGCCGCAGACAAGAAGGCAGATGTGAGTCAGTGCCACCTGGCCAGCTAATCCTCATCTCTCTAGTTCTGTCAAAATGAAATTTCAATGCCCTAACTGTACATGAACATCTATCTTCTTCCATATAATCACTCAAAAAAGAAGATAAAGCCCTAATCACTGCCGGGCTCAGAACTTCTCCATTCACCTTTTGAGTTTTCGCTAAAACTTTGGGTCTACGTCCAGACACAGTAATCCCTTTCTAATGGAAACTTACTGAGTCTTTCAACATACATTGTAGCATGAATTTCACTCCTGCGTTAACCTGACGGTAAAGTCACTAAAAACACAGTCTTTATTGTCCATAAACTCAATTGAGCCAATCCCAATTGCTCGAAGGGAAGATCACTAAGTGGTTGCAACACCAATGCCAAATTCCATGGTTCTAGGATCTTTAATGTTGTTAGTGTCGCACTCAAAATTAGAAATCAAGTCACTGAGTGCAGTATCCTTGCCAATATATGACACATGGGAGGGTACGAAAAAAACAACAGGGTGTACTTACCGGGGAGGTGTGGAAAATTGGTAGCAATTTTAGCGTGAGAGGGTGGGGCCAGAAATTTTGGCGCCTGTTTTAAGGAGACTTTCTGGAGATAAAAGAATTTGGAGATAAAAAAATTCTTAAGATGTTCTTGTTTTTTATTTTAGTATAAAAGTACATTCATTTCCCTTTTTAAAAATGTATAACACTTTAAGGATTTCGGGAATGGAATTTGGTTTATGGACCATACAAAAGATCATACAAAATACAATGAAAAATTCAGTCAATGTTAATTTTGACTGTACCGAAATTATATACATGATCTTTTGTATGGTTCATAAACCAAAATCTATTCCCAAAACCCCTGAAGTGTTATACATTTTTAAAAAGGGAAATGCATGTACTTTTATGCTAAAATAAAAAACAAGCACATTTTGAGAATTTTTTTATCTCCAGAAAGTCTCGTTAAGTACCTAGTGAATAGTGACACTGAGATAGTGGTATAGGGTTCGAGCCCCGTCAATGGTTATGTGATAACTTTGTACTCTATTCTCTTGACAGGCGGATAAGTTTGAGGAGTTATTAGGAGATATACAGCGGCAGGCGTCGCCGACATTTGCAGCCAGCGGTAAAGGCGAGGCGAATAAACGAGATAATAATAAACCTACCACTCTAATATCTAACAATAAGGTGAGGAAGTTCATTTATTTTGAAACAAAAATAATTTCTATGGCAGAGTCATTATTTAAGGCAGTGGCGGGGGAAGGGGGTTCATATGTTTAAATTTGAATGTTTGAATGTTGTTGGGGGGTCAGAAGTTTGAAAACATATGTTGTGGGGGGGGGGGGGGGGGGTGTCAAAAGTTTGAATTTAAAAAAATTTGGAGGGGCAAATGTTCTGATTATAGACTTTTTAGGGGGTGGGGGATCGGCGATCGTAGGTGAAATAATTGAAACGGTCCTTATGGCATCATGGAGTCTCGAGCATATTGGACATGGATGTCTATGGAAAACAATTGAAATATTCTATTAAAAAGTAAGAAACTTCAAGTCTATTTTTTCTAATTTTCCTGTAGTTGGGGAGCATCTTGAGATTGCATATAAAAATATTCCATATTCATGAATGTTGTGAGCACAGCTTTCTTTGGGAAATAATGAACCTTTCAGGCTGCATTTCATTTGTGGAAGAAGATACCTGCATGCCCCTCTATTGGCATATAGCATGCACAGATTCTCACCAAATGCAAGAAAATAATGACAATTTTCTGATCAAAATCCTCAATGGATTAAGAAGCTTTATACTGCTTATGGTGGCCAGCGAAGACTTCCCACACATTATTAGCCCTTTCTCCCCTTTTAAAATCCTAAATTTGATGCCAGAGCTAGCTTATAGTATTGCCTAAATAAACTCTTCCTTTATATATGTGGCGCCACTCTATGTAATATCAGTTCCTGGTCTGGCAGGAAGCAAGTTTTGAGCAATATATTGAGCCCTTGATATTCAGGGTGTGTGGCGCCCACCCCATCACCCTCCAACGAGTTGCTCCAACTATTTGCTTCTTATGCCACAGAGTTTCTATGTAAAATGAATTTCCTTATATGCATTAAATCTGGATTTCCTCATATTGCTAAATTTTTTTCTTTTATAAAGTTCATATCATTATAAAGCTACCAGGACAAAAAAAGACAACTTTAGGAATGTTGAGTGGTTGTGGGGTGTTTTTACAAGTGGGTGGGTGGGGGGTCGGAAATTCATATTTCAGGTAAAAGACACGGCTGCAACATGGCGGGATAATTTTTCTTCTCTCTCGAGGCAGAGTGTGCTTATTTGTTTGAAAAACGTGGCAAAATCGGTATTAGGAACACTTATGTTGCACATCTAAGTCTATTAGTATAGTGTTGAAGTGTTAAAATATTTTCTTACAGCGTCAATTGTGAACATGGACTTTAATAGTGAATTTCCTGATTGTCCAGGATGGGGCAGAGCATTGTACAGTTTGGTGGAAAACATATCAGAAAAAATTGATAGAATCGAAGCTAAGGCTGATATAGCATATCAAACATCCCAAGATTGCAAACGTTTGATAAAGGATTACCAAACAAGAATTGAGATATTAGAAAAAAACTGTGCAGTCCTGATGAAAAATGCTAATAGGCAGGAGGACTATAGCCGGAGATATAATCTTAAAATAACGGGTGTGAAAGAGCAAAAAGATGAGGATATTGCGCAGCGAGTACAAACATTATTCAAAGACGATCTCGGTATCAGAACAAATATAGACATAGAGAAAGTACATAGACTTGGCAAATTCTCTAATTTCAATCTAAAAGAACCGCGGAACGTGATAATCAGATTCAACAATATGAGAGATCGAGACCTCGTATGGAGTAAAAAAAAAACAGCCTCAAAGGTAAACCTTATGTCATCCACGAAGATTTCTCTCGCGAAACAGAGTATGGCAGACGACAACTGTACCCGTACGCCAAAGCTGCCCGTCAGGCTGGAGCTCAATCATCGTTAAAAGGAGATGTTCTATACATCAATAAACGGCCGTATACAGCAGAGACAGTCAACAACATCCCTGCAGAATTTCATCCAAAGAAGTTAGCTACCCAATCTACTGATTCAATGACACTCTTTTATGGTAAATTTTCCGAATTCTCGAACTTTTTCCCCAGTGACTTTGTGATTGATGGCACAAAATTCGCCAATAATGAGCAATTTTATCAATCGAAAAAAGCTGAATATTTCGAAGCCGATGATATTGCCTCAAAAATAAAAAACACATCGGACCCTTTCCATTGTTATAAGCTTGGGTCAAAAATACCTAACTTTAACCAAGAACAATGGGATAAAGTACAATTCCGGATAATGACCGAAGGTCTGAATGCTAAATTCTCACAAAACACCAATTTGAAAACAATTCTACTGAATACTGGTGGAAATGTGATCGCTGAATGTTCTAGAGACAAAACATGGGGTATCGGCCTACCTATCAGCCATCCTAATATCAAAAATGCTAATCTTTGGTCTGGTAAAAATTTGCTGGGTCAATCACTCATGAACGTTAGGAGAATTAGTACATAATACCTCTAACAGATACTTACATGTATGTTCATGGTGATTTCATCCAATTAATATCCTATATATCCTATAAATGCAAATAGATTGCGAATAATGACATATTTCAGGCATTCTTTTAATTGGTCGGGGAGGGGGGGCGGCGTCATATGTTAGATTTGCAAACTCGTGAGGGGTCATATGTTAGATTTGCAAACCTGGGGGTCATATGTTTGATTTGCAAACCCGTGGGGGGGTCAGAAGTTCTTAACGCCACCGTCTTAAAAAAACTTCTGCACCCCCCCCACCCCCACGCCTTAAATAATGACTCAGCCTCTATATGAGGTCTGTTGAAATACTGGTATGTGGGGTATATATTTTTTACTCCCAACATTTGCAGCATAAATGGTTATGAAAATTGTCAGTACCGTATTCTTGTGCTTAAAGGCACATGTGCCCATGACAGAAATATCGTTATTTTGGGGGTCTCACAAAGGTCATGTTTGATCTCTGATATAGGCCCATGAGCCTAAATACGATCATGAAACCCACCCCACTTTGATCACTCAATGTATTCACCAAAAATAACTTTCCGTGGTGTATGTCATAAGATGCAGTATAGACAAAGACAACAACCTGGTATGGTTAACATAAGCATTCATTATTGCTCAGCCATATGCACTTTAATAAGTTTCTGTGGGTCAAATACATTGTCATGGCATTTGTCGATTGTCGTTTTCAAATATTGGAATGTATAATTCATTAGTAGCATAATCCTAATAATTTATTACGATCGTCAGAATATCAAAATAACTTACTAAACCTTTCGTATGCGGAAGTGCGTTAAGGGAAGATTTGAAACAGTATATCTCGCAGAAAAGTCCCAGGCTTTATCGCCATTGTTTACATATACATGTACACACATTACGAACACATGGCGCACTCCCAGTTTGTTACTGTGTGCTTTAATGCGCGAGGATACGGTTTAAATCTGTGGAAAGGTAGATGAAATTTTTGAACGCGGGCTATAAAACTGCACAATTACACTAAACATGTGAATGCAAAGCCGCGCGACCATGACAAGAGAGTTGCGACTAAGCAATCACATTTAATTTTTCAAAGACATTGAAGGTTGTAGGATGCTTTTGAACCAAAATTTGACAGTTTACCTCAAGAGCTTTCAACTTCTCACTAGATTTGGTTCAAAAGCATCTTTTAAACCTGTCATTGACATGTCAGAGTTGAGCAGATGAATATTCAACATACATTCACCTGGCATTTTGGTGCCTTTCCAGCCGACTAAGCCTGGCGGGCCGCGGTCCAACGTAGCAGACGGTGCGCGGGCCACAGTGAGCGTGATAGGTGAGCCGCAGGCATAACCACTAGTCATCTTTTGAACAAAAAACCCTGAGATCCCTTAAGTGTGCCCTCTTCCCCCTTTCCAAAAACCTTTACAGTAGTGTGGTCATCCGGAAATGCTGGCTAATTTTACAGTTCTTGCACCCGTAAGAAGCTCCAGGCTGGTAACTTTCTGCTTCAGAGTCACAAGCCCTGTTGTGTGAAAATTATTTAATTTCCTAGAAATTGCCAAAACCACTTATTATAAAGGAAAAAGTGTTGATAATCAGGGATTTGCTTTGTTCGTTTTGTAATGTTCCTGTACATTACAGGTTTACATGGAGAGGAGCCTGATAAAGATAAAGAGCCTGATAACGACGTAAAGAACATATCTAAAATTAATGGTGCTGATCTAGAATGGCTGGAAGGTACAGCTGCGCTTAACTCTGCACAAAATAAGGCTAAAAAGGTACATGTTTCTGTCATACGTTTTAAGATCATATTTTACGCTCAGAGGTTGTTGACCGTTTGATGGCGGCCTTAATTTTTCTCACCCAATAATTCTCATTAGTCATCTCAAGTTTCAATTTTGAGGGCTCTTGTTTGATTGTACTCAGCCAAGATTATACACAGCAGATATCAGAAGAGAATAATAATTATGAGAAGAACTGCTGCTTCTGCTCCAATCTTTAATTAATGACATATCCATTCTGAAGCTCTAAGTGCTTTTGCAAGATGTTTTAACAGTTGATTCATTTATTTTCAGAAGTCTAAATCCAAGGGGAATAAATCGGGAGCATCGCCGGTAGTTCCACCCAGTGGTGGAGGTAAGAAGAAAGAGAAGAAAGGAACTAAATATAGTGGGCTGTTTGCGTACCTGGGGGAGCTCACCGACAGCTCGAGTGATTCACAGGTCAACAGCTCGAGTGACTCACAGGACTCACAGGTAGTGCACTTGTCATCTTTCATTCCATTTTTATGAAGTATAGGGATATCATTAAGAAGAATTCTTTTAGCTTCTTGATTCGTGAGTCCATGAAACGTCGCAAGTGCGAGGTAAACATGACAATTTCTGTGTCACTAACACAATGTTAATTATCCAATACAAGTATAGGGATATTTTTATCGATAGAAAGATTTTTTCCTGAAGGAACTAAGATCATTAGGCCAAACAGAATTGATAGTTTGGTTCGGGTTGGCGCCCGCCCCTCTTAAAACACCCCAGACCCGTAATATTTTATAAAATTAAGTCCCCCCAGCATATTTTTGTCATAAAAAAATTGTTATATCTTACGACTCCGCCTCAAAACTTTAAAAAATCAAGAAATGTTTTACCGATCCTCTATGAAAAGCGAAACGAAACAGTTACAAACTATTGCCTTATAGTCCATGGCGTGCCCAGCCTTTATCAAATTGTCTTGTATCGATTGCGAGTCAGCTGCTGCGTATCGAAACATTGGATAGACGATAGAGGCTGTAGATTCATTAAAATAGGTCAGATGATCGACGATTTCTGTGAAAACTTTCAGTTTTATGCCATTTTCTACGCATACAGTTACATTAGACTGTCTTCACTCCCAAACTGTTCTCATGACCTCAGGCTAGGTTAGTCTCGCACAACAAAGACCAACGTACATGTAGAGCGAGCTCCAGCGAGCCACAACCACGTGGGCCCCGTCAAAGTGAGGCTGGCGAGGTCTGATCTGAATCTGAGTGTTGGTGTCGGCGAAAACATCAGATATGATGGCTCTGTCGCCCAAAACAGGTTGTGTTGTGCGCAAAGAGAACAGAAGATAGTGTTAGTAAGAGTGGGGTAGGGCCGATAGTAAGAAGTCAAAGATAAAAACAGTTGTTAGTGGTGCAGGTTGAAAACAAGAATGAACTTAAAGATTTACAAGTGGGCGTGGGCTGGGTGGCTTTTTAGCTGCCAGTGCAGGAGCGTGACCACATCTGCTGGCAGGTTATTCCATAGAATTACTGTGCTTGGAAAGAGCAGTGTCTATAGTAATCTGTCAATGTCGAATTCAAGATATGTCAAGCTGTGTGTCCTTCTTGATCTATGGATGCTGGATGAATATGTTGAGGCATTTGTATGTTTACTATGATGATGGATTTTAAAAAACATACATAGTTTATCTTCTTCCTCCTTGTCTCAGAGTCTTCCCATCTAAGCTCTTCCAGCATGGCTGTTGGGCTCACTGTTATTATTCAGCAACGAACTTTGTTAGGTGCTAAATGATATATTAGTGAGGTTGGGGGGGGTGTGACGGGGTAGAGGTTCTTCAAAGTAAATTTATATATGTTTCTATTATTGGAAGAAGTTTCGAGATTTTTGTTTTTTGGTGGAAATCGTATTGAATTACAAATCAGGCCGAAAATTTGGCAGAAATAAATATAGTGATGTCGTTTGTTGTGATATATGTATTTTATTCTGCATTTGTTCGTGGCCAAATCTAACTTCATGGGAGAATTTAATGCGATGTTTGCATACTTTTAAACGCTATAATTTCACTCGTAATAAAGCAACATACTGGCGCTTTTACCCGAAATCAGTGTACACCAGCAGGATAAAGTTCATCGACATCAAAAAATCAAAATATATTGTTACCTGCTCCAGCCGGTTGCATTTAAAAGGTTCTATTATTCAAAGTATTGATGCTGATTCTTATTATCACACTTTGAGACCATAATATTGTACATATTTTAAGAAATCTATCAAATACTCCCAGATCAAGATGACAATAATGCTCTTTATTATCGCCCGGTCAACTCTCTGTATACCGAAAGCGCTGTTACTAATCTGCAGCAACGATGCGTTTGATTAAGGCTGATTCTTTGAAAAGGCATAAATTATGATAATGAGCGTGTGACTGTCCTGTCCTGAAGCAACATAACGCACTCGTTAGAAATCGTTCACCACTGACACAGCCAACATGGCTGAAAATTGTGGTAATTTTTTGTGGTTTGACAATATTTTCTTTAATATTCAATACAGAAATGGATACACTCTGGCTTATTGCTGTTATATACTTTGTAAAGCTATAGGAAAAGTCGTGCTGCTGCTATAACGTCTATAGGATATCATTCAGGTGGGATATTGTCCCGCTTTTTTATAGTGTTGCCACATTATCACCACTGACCAAACTTGTGAAAATTGATCCCCTTATAAGTCAAATCCCTTCTCTAGAATGAATTTTAGGCTTTAAAAAACTGGTGATAGGAAGTAAACACAGTCCTATTCGATTTGAATATATTCTTAAGGCTATTTCAAGGTTCCAGATATTTCTTTAAAATGTTATATACTGTCCTAGTGAATACAGGCTGATTGATCTGTAGCATGATTGTTCAGACTGATTGATCTGTGTAATCTAGTAACTACAAGTATGTGGGAGTACTAAATCTAGTAACTACAAGTATGTGGAGTACTAAAAATTGAAATCTGACATTTTACATCTGCTCTTTTGTACTTTGACTTTTAATAGTTTTTTATGCCTTTGCAGTGCATTTTAGGCTCCATGTCTACAGTGAACTGTGAGGAGTTGGCCAATCAGCCAGACATAGTTGGATTCCTGGTGAACGGAGACTGGCCCAAGCTAGACTTCAAAACAAAACCTTACAGCCAAGAGAATTCTTCCATCTTGGTCCCCTTTGTATTCATATTGTGTGAACGCCTTGCATTTGCAATGTGTTTATATTTACGACCGGAGACCATGGAATAAAAGTGACTGTTCAATATCCTTGTGAATTTAAGCTTTAATATTGCTTTTGATTATATGTGATAATTTTATCTATTATTTTAATTAGATAATTTAAGCTTTTAATATTGTTTTTTGATTATATGCAATAATTTTATCTATTATTTTAATTAGATAATTTTAAATTTATGTCATCTAGTGTACATAAAGTTAAATAAATTATTGACATGTAAATTGGTTAATTAGTTTATCTTACTTTTATGTATATTGTTAACAGAAATTAATAATTTTAACGATACAAATTCTCAAAGAGTAAAAATTCATACAAATACTAAAATATGACATGAAGAAATTAATTCAAAGAACACACTTAACCAAACACAGGGCTGCCAAGTTGCACGGAAAAATGATGAAAAACGGTTCTCAACATCCCAATATGGAAAATACGGGAAAATCTATAAAAATACGGTTTTCATCCACAATATTTTTTAAATGCCTAAATCGTCGACCGTCCCAATAATTGAATAAATTTAAGAATGAAACAATCTTTGTTTACATACTCAGCCGCCATGACACGCCACGCCGAGACAAACGATTTTATATAAACGGCGACGCTGATTGGCCGATGTGAATAAAGCTAGTTTTGTCCAATCGCGAATCATTTTATGGCAACAACCATGTTGTAACCATGTTCAATTTCATTATTTTTTAAAACATTTCATATTATTTTGTTTTTCATGAGTCTTAGTGTGGTCTGTGACTGATTTCTTTACTGAGATCCCTGATGTTTTGGATTGCTAACAGAAAGGGCCAGGTCTTTCTCCCGAACCTATACGGAAAAAAAAAAATTATATAGTAAAATCTACAAAAGGTTCTTGTCTATGCACACTGTGATGTGCAATTGCATTTTTACTGTTTCTCATGGAGGGTGGAATTCGCGGACTACATGAAGACTAAAACACCAAAAAAATAACTCAAATGATTTTAAACAGTAGATGTCATTGACATAGTGTTCCCAGAGATATCGTGTCCTCTAAATTATTAAATGATTTGTAAAAAGTGATGTTATTATAATTAAAACTGCAAAAAACATGGATTTGTTTCTTTTTATTGACAGAAACAATATGGAAAAAATAGTCCTGATTTTAAAAATTCCTTGGCAGCCCTGCAAACAGGCCCAGGGCAATTTTGTAAATGGAAGATTTACTGTGTCCGGTATAAAATTATGGATTTCTTTGTCTAGAAATTTGGTTATGGCTGATTAAGTTTCTTTCACCTTATAGAAAAATGTCCTCTACATATAATTCTAAGAAATTGATTAAGGGAATAAACGCTCGTTGCTAAATTTCGGGGGGTATACCTCTATCTAGTTGTGGAATCTATTGGTGACAAATCTGGCTGCCCTCCTCTGTACGTGTTGGAGTTTGTTGATGTCAACCCGTGTATTTGGATCCCACACTGTTGCTGAATATTCCTTACATATGATCTTCTGTAAAACTTTTCGGATAAAATTTCGCCCTACCCTTCCTTTAAGGCCCATAAAATTTTACAGGAACACCTCCCGACTATGAGAATTTTTGCATAAAATTTTTAACATTTTCCTACCTACCCTGCCTGGTTTCATGATAAAATATTATGATAAAATAAAATATTATTCCCCCCTACCCTTGAATTACTCAATCTCAGCCAACGGGAACCAAACTATCAATTCTGTTTGGCCTTATAGGTTTCATTCTTACGTCTACAAACCAAATCAATTTCTAATATAAAGAATATAGATTTTGATCCCTAAAATACCAAATTTGCACATCCTACGTATAAAAATGACCATTGAGGAATTGGCAGCCCTTTAGACGTTTTGTTTTAGTTTTTTTCTAGATGCTAGATAGACGACAATTAGATTATTATGAGTAATTTTTGGTCAGCGCTTGAGCTATTTATGCATATCTGGCTACTAGTTAACATGAAATGCGCCTTATATATACAGGTTTTTATAGCTCTGGGAGACCCTTTTTACATTGCTGACATATTGGATCTAAAGTGAGGCTAACAAACACATGACTGGTTGTTAAATGACAACAATCTGCCGTTTTTTGTGAATTTTCATGTGTCAAACGCTTTCTTTTTTCCCTATTTTGTGAAATTCATTGCACGTTGTGCAGTTGTAGGAAAATTAGTGACAAGTAGGTCGTACATAGATTTAAAAGACATGTATGAAAAGGGTGTTAAAAATTACTTAAACATCCACGTTGCATAAAAATATGCAGATTAATTTATGTTCATGAGTTCCATTGGTATACATTGAGGACTACAAAAGATGGTCATGTTTGATGTGTGGTTCTGTGCACAGGGTGAAGATAATAGAGAGGAGGAAGAAGAGACTAAGGATGAGGAGAGCAGTAGTGATAAAGCTGGGGGCGTCCACCAGAGTGCGTCGTGGGCCGAGATGTATGAGGAGGAGACCGCGCACTCCCACAATGAGGAGGTGAGCCACGCTAGTATTGTCCAGACATTTGTAATTTCAAATGTTAGACTGTTGAAAAATTTGTAATATATTCAATTGTATGCGCCCCACAAAGTTGAGAAAGGCAGTATAGTGTGAAAAGATGTATAGTCTTTCTTCTTACCATGCAATGTATGAAATATCCTTAAGTTTTTAAAATGTTTTATTCTTGTATTTGAAACCAGTTTCAAGGAATGCTGCTGGTTATTATTCAAGGTTTTATCCACATTAGACAGGTTACTACTAGTTTTTTTACGGACGCCAACTGGGTTATACTGGTATTGTCAAACTTAGATGACGATGATGAGGATATCTTTATGTAGACTGTTTTTAGTAGTAGGAATATCCATATGGTTAAGATTTAATGACAACTACTACTCACTTTACAAACAAACTTAACTAAACGAACTTAACGAGTGTTGAAGAACCACGGCAATCCCTCGTTCCACAAGCCCTTTAATACCATACGAAACCTACTGGTACGCCCCAAAGACAAGAATGATCCCAAGAAGACTTGTTGGATAGTATATAACATCTCTTGTCCAAGCTGCAATGAAACGTACATAGGAGAAACTGGCAGAAACCTGGAAACTCGCCTGAAAGAACATTTGGACCCGAAATCCACTCAGTCAGCCGTCCAAATCTACACCGACAGCGCAGGACACTTGTTCCACCAAGACTGCTAAGATCATCAGTAGAGAGGACAATACATACCGAAGGAAGATTGTAGAGGTGATAGAAATCCACAAGCACCAGCCACAGCTCAACCTCAACCAAGGCAAGAGCATCCCCCCGACCCTCCTCCATCTACTGTCTGATGGGAATTCCACCTGTCAGACGAAGCGCCAATGTGACGTCATCAAGAAAGACCAGAAGAAGTCACTTCTGTTGAAGGTCCCGTGATGGTGACCATAAAAAGTTTGTTTGTAAAGTGAGCAGTAGTTGTCATTAAATCTTAACCATGATGATGAGGATGATCTACTACGAGCATTTTTATTATTAGATTTAGCAGAAACTGAAAAAATAAAAATAAACTATCTGAAATACATATAAGAACAGTTAGTCTTCTTCAAGAAAAGCAAATGCCTATGTGATGCTTCAAGGAAACTGGTTTCAAATACAAGAATAAAACATTTTAAAAACTTTAGGATTTTCATATATTGCATGGTAAGAAGAAAGACTACATATTTAACATGAGACCACATGCAGTTTGCCGTATAAACTCGATATTAGATAGTGTGAAAAGAAAGCCCATGATCTGATGTGAATGGATGATACGAGTGAGTTGTTTGCTTGCAGCCTGCGAGAGACATGACTCCGTCCGCTGGGTACGGTCTCGACGACTTCACCGAACCCCCGCCGTTTACAGGTCTGTGGATCATTGTCTCGTTCTTAATAGTTTGCATCATGTATTATATGATTCTATTGTAGTAATGTTCAATAGCATTTTGTATGTTGTAATGATTTTGGCGTTTTCTTTCTGTGTGCGGTGGCAGTTGAAGCTGTACGTCACATGGGCGTTTGCTTTTCTTGAAGAACTAACTGTTCTTATATGTATTTCAGATAGTTTATTTTTATTTTTTCAGTTTCTGCTAAATCTAATAATAAAAATGCTCCTGGTAGGACATCCTCATCATCGTTATCTAAGTTTGACAATAGCGGGGACAATACCAGTATAACACCCTTGGCGAACGTAAAAACTAGTAATAACCAGTCTAATGTGGATAAAACCTCGAATAATAAGCAGCAGCAAAAATTGCAAAACCAAGATGAGCAGCAACAGCAGAGTAACCAGCAGAGCAAGGTGAGGAGGAGTTTTAATTTTGATATATAAGCATTACAATTCTTAAACCATAATATCACTGTTAAGGGTTATCATATGGTTGGTGTGTGATACAACAACCTTTGTGGACACAAGTGAAGCGAGCGAGTCTGTACAAGAGATATTTTTTGTATGGCGAAAAAAGTTATTAGTCCTGCAAAAATATTACTCTTCTTATGTCTTCAAACTTTCCATACACCAGATATACATTTCAAGCTTTGGAAGGATGCGTCATAATTTTAACTTGTCCTGGTAGTTTTATATTAGTGTCATACTAGTAGACCAAGTACTTATCTGGGGCACTTTAACTATAGCAACATAAAATGATGGTTGAGCGATTTGAGGGTTTAAACTTTAGAAACTCGTTATCTTAGAAGCTGTAGAGAGAACTGCAAAACGCTCCTGATAAGACAGTAACAAGATAACCACCTGAATATATGTTCATGATGCATTTGAAAGGAAAATGAAAGTAGCCTGGTGATAATAGAACCTTAGAGGTGAGCTGTAGTGAGCTGTACTGTGTTTACAGAAGTGTGACTTTCCGGCGCTGAGCCCCCCCCACCCCCTGCCCCCGCCGTTTGACAACAAATACGACTTCACACTGGCATGTGACATGTGCTACGCGTACAAGGTGAGAAATAGAAGATGACTTTTGCAAAGTATGTTATAAACCTGTGATGTCAGTTGAGCTTTTTTGAAACAATTAATTTGTTTTATTGAAGACTATAGTTGTTTGCATTGTATCATGTATTTGTTAGAGTTAAAACATTAAACAACTACCATCGACTATCAACGTGTGGTATCTAATCACAAGTGAATATTTTAACACCTTTATTTCAAACCTAGTGAATTTGCCACCCAATAAACTTTTTGTTCCCCACATAAGTGTGATGCCCCATGTGTGTCACAGTAGGACCCTTATAATCTCAAACCTCAAGGTATCAATAACGCGAGTAAATAACTTTTCGTTGTTGTTAATCTATAATGTAATACTACGCTTATTTTGGTGCTTTGTCTGGCTTTAACCTGACTGGCTCCAAGAGACTACATGGTGCAGGGTGATTTTGCAAGTTTATGTTTCTCATAATCATAATGGCCCTGTTGGGTGTCTATCGGCGATTTTATAACAAAAATAGCAGACAGAGTCCGCCATATTTGAGTCATTTGATGCCATAAAGAAGCAAAAGGCGTCACTCACATGCATTCAAACATCTGCAACTGAGACTGCACCTGATAGTAATAGGCGTCACATGGGTTCAAATAGTAAGGGATTATGGCCACTTGGTTATGTGCACATTAGAACCTTCAATGAAGGCCACCTCTATAAAGACACCACGGTTTAAGATGAATTATTACTGATGTTGGTGATGTGTTTGTGTGCAGGGTGTAGGTGCTGATGGCTTTGTGGCTGCGCCGCGTCTGCCTCACAAGTGCCAGCGCGTGGTGCTGCTGGTGCGAGCGCGCGGAGCCTTCAGCGCACCCTGGGTGAAGGTCCGCAACAGGCCTCAGGTAATCATCCTCATATCACAGAATGTAAATTTCTATTGGGTTCCATTATATAAATACTGATTCAAATATATAGATACCTATTGGAACCTGTCATTTTGTCTTCACATGATCGCCTGCTGCGATCATGTGAAGACAAAATGACAGGTTCCATAGGTATCTATATATTTGAATCAACATCCTCATCCCTCTTTGTCCATATGTCTCAATGTAACGTGATACTGTATACAAGAGGTCACAGGTAACTATCTGTGCGAGGTAAACATGACAGTTTCTGTGCCACTAACACAATATTAGTTATCCAGTATGACGAATCCAGAAGCTAGAAGAATTCTTCTTAATGATTAGTACTATGGTAATGCTACCCATAGTTTACATTTTCCAGTTTACATTTACATGTGTGTGTTGCCAGGTGCGTTTCTTGGGCCCGTTCAAGCTGTGTGAGCAGTTCACAAGCGGGGCCGCGTGTCGGGTTGGGGAGGCGGGCTGCACGTTCGCGCACTCGGCAGTGGAGGCGGAGCTGTGGGCGTTGGACCGCGACCGCCGCAGCCCGCTATGTCTCGCCAGGTTCGTGGAGGACCAGCGAGCAAACATCTTCAGGGGTGAGTGCAAGTCATTGGGTTTCTTTTGTACTATGACAACATTGATCTTTTGATAAACCCATAATTTTTTACCTTAGCAAATATTTTCGACCTTGTGTGTCTTTTTCAAGCTTTCAGCCTCAGCTTGAAAATGCTTGAAAATCACCCAAAACATAAACATCCATGCACGTCATTTATAAAAACGGCGCTCTGACACTTTTGTACACTAATCTTGGTTAGGTTTGTTCATGGTAGCACTGCTGGTGTGTCATTTTATTATTTATTTGTATGACCTACCAGAGAGACTATGATTTAGGATGATTTTTGGGGAGTAAAAAACTACTAATTATACTGGCATTTCTACATATGTGGCACCAACAACCAGCAGTTTGGTATCCTAGATGCTGTGGTATTCTCCAAATAAATGTTATGAATTTGAAATATAAATCACTTAACATGTATCATTGATATACATTGATGCCAACCCTGTCAGTGGCAGATCCAGGATTTCCTAGAAGTGGGGGTTCAGTCAAGCAGGTGTCCTTCTAAGTTCTAACTAAGCATGCTTAGTGATGCAAATGCTATGAGACATGGTAGAAATGTTGAAAATATTGTCTTTGCGCAGCTTGCATTGAATCTGCCACTGATGTCTGATTGGTAAATTGGCACTGTGTCTGTCAATTTGTAGGTTTGAAAACTGGTTTGTCAGCGGATATTTACCGTGACATATTCATACTTCTGCTGAATAGTTCTAAACAAGCTACTTTTGACAATGGGCCCTAAGTGAATGTGGGCCCATCCATGGATGTTTATGCTGCTTTTGAAGTTATAAAGTGTGTTTTTCAGGCGTGATGACCAAGCGTTATGCTGACTTCACCGTGAATCCGGACCACAACAGCCAAGGGCAAGGTACCAATATTCAAGCGAATTATGTAGTTTATATTTGCAATCTTACATTTGAATATGATGAGGCTTCGGAACCTCACGTTTGGTGTCGCCACCGTCTTGTACCCAACACAACCACAATTCATCATAGAGGCAAATGTCGTCTGAAAGTGGCAAGCACTAACCATTATGTTAACGAGAAAATCATGAATTCATTTGTGTTAACTGGTGTTAAAAGTGGTAGCTACATGACTGACCCAAGTCACCTTTTTTCAGCAGAAGTAAAGAAGCCTTTGCTACCTACACCTCAGATGCCACCACAAAGGAAACCATGGTAACATTTCTTCACACTTAAGCGGCTTACAGTTCAGATTGGAAATAGTTAGAGCTGTACCCATTTTTGGGCAATTTGTAGTTGTTGTGTGTTAGATTTAAATGTGTGCTGTAGTTTTTTTGACTCAAAAATATAAATAAATATTTACATTGTATTTTCCTAGTCTCACAGCAGTGCAATATGAATCATTATAACACTCTATCTGTGACACGTGACTCTATCCTGCATTCTGATAGGATTAGAGCCAAATCAGCCAGTCACATATTTCTCCATAGAGACCGGGCAATAGTGCCCTCTAAAAGTGGGTCACACTTTCTGCACCTATTCAAATAAGTAAATCAATATATAATCATATTGGCCATCTGTACACTCATTAAATGTATGCCAATGCTAAAGAATTGTGTGTATGTTGGATTTTCTGCAAAATTTACTTGCAAATAAAGCGTAGATGATTGAGACAAGAAAAAAATTGCTTACTGCTTCCATCATGTCCGTAATATGTACATATTTCTAAGTAAGACTATGACGTGAAATAGTACGCCTGACCTTATTTCTAAACTATGGCGTTTGTTATACTAAGCACATATACGTAAGACGTTTAATATCGCATGGCATCCTAACTTGAAAAAAGATTCAAGTTCATTTGTTGTGAAATATTGACATCTTTGAGTGTTTATCGTGTTATAATGAATATATGTCATGGTTTGTCGGTCATCATGTATGAATGCATGCCTGAATGTAGTGAATATTGCCCGAGCTTGCCCGAATGTGGTGACCGACAAACCATGACATATTTCTTCAATATATATAGGTGTTGGGTAATACTGTCACCACAAGAAAATTTAGGTAATGATTCTTCACTCTAAAGCATGGCAACTAACTACTTACATTGTTTGACTGTTATCACTGTTTGTTTCCATGATTTTCATACTAACTGCACATTGCACAGTAACAGCTTATGAAGCAGTTTGTCAGCAGTTATTAACAACATTCAGTTTATTGCAATGGTTTATTCATATTATCATCTAATTTACAATGGTTCTTTTTAATAGTAGGTACTACAAATATTAATCCTATCCCTAGTAGGTCTAGGTCTAACTTAATATACTGCATGGTCTCCAGGGAGTTGAGACAACACACAAGTGGATCTTGTATGAATGAATGAAATACACAAGTGCATTTACAAGAAAACCAGCACTGACAACAACAAAAAGTGGCCATGAATTTGGACTTCCACCAGAAAGATTGCAGCTTGTCATTCGTACGGTGAACTTTGAAAAAAAAGTGCCTCTCCTGGTTGGAATCTCCAAACCCCCAGTCGATTATAATCGTCCTCATAGGAGCTTTATAAAGCTCAAACGCCTTCCATTAGTATGCTCCAAGTGCTCATCAGTGGCGTGTGTTTCAGCCGTGCCGCCGCTCATGAAGCCGGCGCTGCTGCCGACCCCGCTGGCACCCCGGGGCCCGCCCCCGGACGCCATCCTCACCTCTCGGCCCCCGCCACCCGGCCCGCCACACCCAGTCATGCAGGTCACACACATACACTATTGGGTTCCATTATATAAATATTGATTTAAATATATAGATACCTATTGGAACCTGTCATTTTTTTGTTGTGAACAAGGCAAGAGCAATTGCCGAAAGCTCAAGATGTAATTTGAACTTATTATCCTGTTTAAAATATAAACATATGTCTATCAGATCCATGATAAATGAACTTCCATCAAACTATTTCAAAGCTTGTTCATTTCAATCACCCATGACCATGCTGTAGGCGGGGTGCCAGCGTCTGCCCCTGGCCGGCTACGAATTCAAACTGGTGTGTTCGGTGTGTGTGAGCGAGGCGGAGGTGGGCGTGTTCGTAATCAACCCGCACGGACACACGTGCGCGCAGGTAACAGCAGATTGACACTCGAAGCTTTGAAACTTAAAAATGGTAAATAAACATTGGAGGAAAAGACAAAGAAAAATACAATTGCGGTGAGATAATAGACAATCTCTTACCTCTTGTGGGCAGAATTCGTTCACTGTGGCACTCATTCTGTCAAACCCCACACTTCGTACGATATTTTCTGATCTCCCATCCCCGCTCTTAGAATAACCTATTATTACGAGTCTGAAGACCTATTTAGAAGACCATAATACCATAATAGTAAAAGTGAACGCCGCTCGAATGTGACTGCACTTCTTCAACCATTATTCAGTGTTGTCTTAAACTTTTTCTACAACATTGCCTCCAATGCTGATCAAGATTACTAGTCTACAGGACTAGTTATCAAAAAAAGTTACTGGTTCTCTCAATATCTCAATCAACCTACATATTCTACATACTTTCCATGTATCACCCAAACACTAAGGTTTTGAAAAAATATCATCATCTAGCGGGCGGATAAGTTATTAGTCTATGTGTCCTGTCTGTTTGATATTACTTTTTGTAGTCTTGGGACATTGACTGCCGCTCTTTCTTATATAATTATTGTGGGACCCGCTCATGTTACTTCTTGGTAGATTCTTATTATTATAAGAGCACAGTTTCGCATAATGAAATGCACATGTATGGCTGTGTGACTGCAGGATGTGCTGATAGTGAAGCCGTACAACGCGCAACACTGGACCAAGATCCGGCCGCGCTCAAACCACCGCCAGTTCGTCGGCAACTATGTCATGTGCCGCAACTTCAGCAAGGAAAACAAACGGTACTCGCCATTTTACAACTATCTTCTCGACACTCGTTTTCTCAGATTGACACGTGGATACTGTTATGTTGCTCGATCGCTAACACATCGTATGTCATTCCAAATGAACGCGTTGGTGTACTGTGTTCATATAGCTTTAGTTTACGTGCCTGTCTATAGCCTCAATGACTGGGTTACATCTGAAATGCGGGTTGTACGCAGTTCAGAGGTATTCTTGTACAAATACTTGTTTGTCATGTAGACCACGTCATATGATTCTATTGTATGTGTTAATAGTCATGTACTGACAGTCCCATATATACTGGACAGAGTGGTATATCGGTATATTTGGTTATATCAAGTATGCAAGTATAGAATGCATGGCAGTATTGCAAAATAGGCCATTGTAGCTAACTCATGTGACTTGGATTCAATAAACCTTCATGAAAGTTTAATGAATGTGTTTGTGTGTCTCCTCAAGTCAGCTCTATAACAACAACACTCACATCTCATCGGCCACGGACGTGTAACAGATACTTTCATGATATGTCTGTTTAACTCCTACTCTACCAAATCAGAGTAGACTCCGACTTGTTTACCCAAAAATCGGCCTCTTTTTCTACCAACTTTTCATACAGAAGGACTGCCCATACCCACGTGCCAATCCTTTATGTCAAACTAAAGCAAATAAACTTTTTTTCTTTACATACCGATGTAAATTGTGTGGCAAATAAGCAGGGTATTGATATAATTTTACTATCATTTGGAAGAAAAATTTTTTGTACATCAGGCCATCGGCAATCCAATTTATGAGACTAATTTACTTTGGTAAATACTCGCATTTCTATGAAAATTGACCCCACATATCGTATACCATTTTGAATGAAAATACCTACTCCTCTGGTTGGTGATAACGAGGTGCAATTTTTTTTAATTTTGTCATTAGGAATTAGCCACAAAGATACAGCCTCGAACCTTACATTTATACCACAACTACAAACTTCTGCTTCGAAAGGATTGACCCAAATCAATTGAAATGTAGTTTACATCGCTCTGCTTCGTAATCGGCATTTAAAATATTGCGGCGTGTGATAAAGGCTCGCCAAGCGTACCACGTGCACCTGTGTACATGTACGACCAATGAGAAATGAGAAACGAGGTAAAGCTAAAATTATGGGATATGCAAATGGCGTGATAAGAAACAACCAAAATGTATAATATTTTTATAAATGATTAATAATCATCATCAAGTTACTAGCTTTGTCTCCCCCCTGCATCGTTGGCATGAGCGTGTGTTTTGCATCCAGCGCGTGTACGGTGGGCGAGGGCGTGTGCTCGTTCCCCCACAGCGAGGAGGAGCAGGCCGTGTGGGGTATGGAGAAGGACGGTCGCTTCTGTCTGCAGGACTTCATCCTGCAGCACCGCAGCGGCGGCGGCTTTAGGGCCTTCACCATACAGGAGGTAGGATGCTAAAAGGGTATT
Organism: Streblospio benedicti; assembly: GCA_019095985.1. Lineage (NCBI taxonomy): Eukaryota > Metazoa > Annelida > Polychaeta > Spionida > Spionidae > Streblospio > Streblospio benedicti. The sequence goes on along the minus strand of CM032669.1, from coordinate 3,510,729 downwards.
GCATGTGTTGGAGTGGGAGATAAGAAAATATCTCACCTCGTGGAGTGGTCACAGCTCGAGTGAGCGTCAGCGAACGAGAGCTGTGACAAGTACACGAGATGAGATATTTTCTTATCTCCCACTCCAACAAAATGCAATACCCTTTTTCTCCCACTTATTACGCATACTAATTGTCCAAAACCATCACGTCAACTTACTTACACCATTCGCAAGCTGCAGATTAGAATGTTCCCGTCGTGATAACGTCAAAATGATTGCATATATAGGTGGCTTGAATAATCCCATGATGATTTAATGACAGTATATTTTGTTATACACATTATATGCATACTAAAAATGCGTGTATATACTAAAATGCCCAGAATTCAGGCCGTCAATAAAATATCTGCCTTGTTTATAAAGATGTTAATGGCTGCAGGCTTCTGAGAATATTGAGCGACAAGCGTAAAACGTATTAATTCAAACGTCAAACGTCCAAACAATAACGTGTGCCGCATTTATGTTGCATGTGGCTGTAGTAAAGCAGTTCGGTTCCATAATAAATTTATGTTAATTAGCTACTCTGCGTATTAATTTTGTCCGATGTCAACCGTGGGAGATAAAAAAATCTCCCACTCCTGTTTCATTCATGACTTTGCATGAAAGTGGGAGAAAGCATCATGCAAGGACCTCACTAGACCAGTACGTTCCAGCATTGTCACACTAACCTGCTGCCTGTCACCAGGTGCTGTCCCACCACGGTGGCCAGTTCCTGTTCCTGTGCGGCGCGTGTTTCTACGGGCGCCCGGCGCGCACTACGGGGCAGCACCCGGAGAACCCAGCGCGCTGCGGCTGGGCCGGCGCACACAGCTGGCTCGACAGCCGCCTCCTCGTGCACATCAAGGTAACCAACAGTCACAAGTATCGCCAGCGAAGATAAGAAATTTTTATTGATTCAATTATATAGCTACCTATTGGAACCTGTCATTTTGTCTTTGGCAAGACTTTCGCTCTTGTCTCAAGAGCTCTCGACCGACGAAGCTCTTGAGACAAGAGCGAAAGTCTTGCCAAAGACAAAATGACAGGTTCCAATAGGTATCTATATATTTGAATCAATATTTATATAATGTAACCCAATAGAAATTTACATTCTGTGAAGAAATTTTTAGGTTATATATTTGCATTGGAGTGTTTACATGAGGGACACAAAGTTACATTGGGTGTAGAAATTTTCAATTTTTGGTCGAAAATTAAAATTTTTCGTGGCCCTCATTAAGATTTTCTGCTATGATAAGTTCACATCTCCTGCTGCTGACTAATAGCATTTTCGCTCCTAATCCTGACCCTAACTGAAAGAAGTTTTATCCCTGCATCACCAATCACTATTCCTAATTTTTCTGTTTTTTAGATGCAAGGCCAGATGCTGATTGTGGAGCCCATCGCCCCAAGACCATTCAAGAACCTGCAAGGCAGAGCGTTCTACTCAATGTGCCACCACCAGAAGTAAGCAAGCAACATTATTTACTCTTACTTATTTGAGGCTATGCAAATTAGACTGTGTGTCTGCCTGGGGCAGGTAAAAAAATTTCTGAGCAAGTAAAATTCGAATCAAGCTGGACTGATAGGCAGATAAAAAATTTCTCAATTATATGTTATTTTGAATTGATGCGACAACAAAACTTTTAGGAGAGTAGGCAAAATGTACTATTCTAGGCTTTGTCATATATTTATTACTATTGGAGCTACTGTATTAGTACACTTCAGATACTGTATTTGGTGTACAGTTGTATTTATAAATTAGGTACATTCAGTATCTGTATTGTTGTGTAGCTGGTACTGTATTTGTAGAATACTGTGAGATCGAAAAGTAATTAATTTTGTCTGTTTGGAAACTTGTGCTGTTCATGATGTACTGTTGCCTCATACTGGATGAGATACTTTATTTGGTCTACCGATATAGGTACTAGTGCTAGGACTCGGGTGGAAAATTGGCACTCTTCTTTCGGTCTGTATTTACTGAATGAATACCGAATCAAGTCGAATTGGAGGAAGGTTATATTGAACACTTATATAGACGTGCTCTGAGTATACGTACTACATGTACACCAGCGTAATAAATCGAGAATAAAATGTCGGAATGCCGTTCGGCATCATTCTAGTTGACAACATTTCATTTGGAACGTCGTTCGCAATGACAACAAAGATGGCGGTGCCCATACTCGTGGAAATGCGAGGAAATAGAAAAAAATTGAAAGATTTAGAATAATTTTTGCCTTTTTTTGCTCTAGAATGTGTTGATTCTAGTTGATTCAATTCTAAAATATTCAATTCGAATGAGGAAATTTCATAGACAAACGAATCATAAACCGAGTGACCACTGATTCATGTACAGCACTAAAAGGCACTAATGTAATTTTCCATGTATTGTATTTATGTACTGTTGTAAGTACTGTATTTTATGTACTGTTGCAGGTACTGTGCTCGGCGCGAGTCGTCGCAGTGTCTCTTTGCCCACAGCTGGGTGGAGCGAGACACATGGATTGTGGAGAGGGAAACAAACATCTCCCATGAAGACATCGTAGAAGCAAGCAAGGCCTTTCTGCTTAGAATGGTACCAGTCAAGAGGATCGATTTTTATAGAAATGAATATATCTTTTATGCAATTAGATGATGTGGTTCAACGATAATACAAGAATTATAGAACTTTAATACTTCACTTTGATCTGTTTGATCTCAGTGTACTCAGTTATACTTCCATTTTAAAACTTGATAATTCAATAAACGTAATTTTCATGTCATGTATATTGTCGTCAGTACACTACAATGTTCCATGCTTCAATGGAAATCAGGCAAACTTCATTCTGCACGTCAGTGTATTTGATGGCGCTGACGTTAGTGTGTGTATTATAGCAGAGTGCAGATGGCTCCCTGGGGTCAAACACACCACAAGACACCCCCGCCTCCCCACAGCCGCAGCAGCAGCAGAAGCAGCAGCAGCAACAGAAGCAGAAGCAGCAGACCGAAGCTAAACCTCCTGATGCAACATCAGCCAACGCTGAGAAAGAGGCTCCAAAGTGTCCATTCAGGGTTGTTGAGGTGAGGAATCACTGTTGTGAGATGTAGGTTGTGTACTGATACTTTCGTGAGTTGACTCGTGCATTTGGTGACAAGTCGCCGCTATCAGTACGTCCGTCCGACCGAAATAAGCAGGCTCAAAACGGGAAGACTATTTGATCGAATGCTTTGCAAATTGAATATGCCTTGTTTGAGGAAAAAAGTACCTTTCAAAAAAAATTGTTTGTACTTTGGCCTACTTTTGACAAACTTATGAGCGTTTGGTGTAAATACCTTGCTACCACTCTACAGGAATTTGACCAATTGTCACCAAACTTCATATTTAGCTTCCTTGTACTACTCTCCAGAACTGATTAGATTTGGTGTACTTTAGCCCACTTTTGATGAAGTTACGATGTGTTTTTTTTTCATTAGGATTAGATGTGTTACATTTCTACAATAGTCTTTATACATGTATGTATTTGAATTGCTAATTTTAAAATTGCTGACTTTAAAGGGGGGAGAGATGTTTGGCATTCAGACGACTACGTGTTTTTTATTATTAGTTTGATGTTAATTATCCTTTTTGTCGATAATGCAATATCTACGTTTAACAAGCTTATGTCGAGTTAATCAGAACATCACACCGTGTTAGAGTTAATCAATAATACTTAGAAAAATAGGTCCAGGAAAATTGATATTGAGTCAGGGAAACAATCCTGTTGAAAGGTCGGTTTAGGTTTCAGGACAAATCAGTATTGGTTTTATGCAACCAATATGCTAGATGATCCACTGTTCTTAGATAAAATCTCCAATGTAAAGTCTATAGCAAGACCATTTTTAATGTGAAATGTGAAAATGAAAGATTTGTGAAGTTAGCTTGACTCCACAGAACATAACACCGGAGATAAGTGGAGCTCTAAATGAGAATCATTTAGATGGTTATCACATTGTGATCAGTGCTATCCCCGGGTACAGTTCACACCTGATATCTGCTCAAATCTCGGTGGAAGTTGTATACCAGACTGTATTGTCACATATGTACCGGGGTATCTTCTGATCTGAAGAGTATTTGGCTTTGCCCAAAAGGTCTTGAAATCTGCTATGTTTATAGTGTAAATAATTAAGAGACTTTTACATGCAAGTTAATAGTTCACTTTTACATGCAAGTTATATCAATGTCACCCAATGTCAAGCCAGTGCTCGTACACAAGAAATGTTTCATTGCTCCAGCTGGATTTTAATAAGTTGTTTAATTTCATTATGCACAAATAATATGTAACCATCAAAGGAAAAGCATGTTTGTTTTGTCAAAATCAAGATGCAATTTACAAATAACTTGTTAATTAAATCAAGAGAATCACCATAATATTTATGACTTTTATAGTTACTCTTTAAATATGGTTGTGTTCACTAAACTACAAGAAAGCACCACTATTTAAGAATATTTGTTATTTTGCACCACAGAGACCAACTAAGAAAAACCCAGGTTTTGAGGGTGGATTTTTGTATGACCAACCGTGGCCTCAGGAGCAAAGGTTGGCTCTGTAACAGAATTCGGTTTCTAGTGCTTACGTTGGATTTGTACTACTCTCCAGAGCTGATTAGATTTTGGTGTACTTTGGCCTACTTTTGATGAAGTTTCGATGTGTTTAAAAAAAAAACAAATTATTACAAATTTGTGTTTATCTGTCTCCTGGGAACAGTTTATGACTTATCATCACCAAACTTGACATTTGGTATGTCTATATCACTCTCCTCACGTGATTTGATGTTTGAGTACTTTGGCCTACTTTTGAAAAATTTATGGAAAATTCGTATTATTTTAAAATTTGTATATATTTGTAATTTGTATAAAACAATTGTTACCATTCTACTGGGAAAAGTATGTCTTCAATGGTCATTAAACTTTGATATGAATAGGCATTGCCTAAAACCAGCAGTATCATGTGATGTACATTTTGGAAAAGTACAGTAAGTTGAATATGTATACATGTGTATTTACAACATGACGAAATAAATAATGATCTAAGCAAAATTTAAATAAATTTGGATATTTTTCGTGGTACATGTACGATATAGACAACCTCTAGTGCATACAAATTTGATAACTGCCACCTATTGACCAATTTCAAGTGACGTCACACGCTATATGCGCGCGCAGCTTGACTCAGAAAATATACCAGTGTCACAAAACTTATATTATGTAAGTCATATTAGTCATTTTGAAGATGGTATTATTGTGCTCTATGTTCATAATTATGTATTGTGACACACACAGAAATGTTCGCATACTTCTCTAGTTTTCATATATGATACTCACATTTTAGTCGGAATTGTGTTTAATGAGCTTTGTCCAGATTTCTATGTTGTGTTTTTGCCTCAAGCTCAAGCCAGAGCAGATTTTGACAGTCAGTGAGTTTGACAAGATTATCCATTAACATTGCTTGTCCTTCTAACTGTATATGATTGGTATGTTATCCTTGATATATACATGTCCTTCACGTATATATTCCATTGATAAAGTCCATATTTTGCAACAATTTCCATGTATAAAACACTCCATTCAACATTAGATGTACAAGTCTAAGTACTATATTTTTCCAAACGTCGAATGTAATATCCGTACGTAGGCATTATAAATCTAGCTAAAAGCCACACTGGCAGGTCAGATAAGTCTGTTATTTAAACTAAATTATTCCATTTATGACACGTATTTGAGAAAGAAGAGACTTCATGCCTTTGTTATTGATACACCACGGTTTGGGATAACATGGATGGGTATTTCTTACAGAGAATACACCTCAAAAGTCGTACTTTCTGGGTCGGTTTCCGTACAATTATAAGGCGAATAGCGCTACGTGCTCAAAGTTTTGAGTCCAACTTGCGCGCGCATCTTCCGTCAGGTGCCCGTGTTTACAAACACTGAAAGAGGTCAATTCCCTCCAACCTCCCATGAAATCTACACAAAAATAAGTTTTACCTGTCCCTGCATTTTCTCATAACAACCATGACCTCTGATTTTACTTTAGCAGGTAATAATGAGCAGCACCTAACAACTTTTGGCTGATTTTCTTTTTCATTTATTAACACATATTCTTCCCGATCGGAGTCAACTCTGACTTTTTATGGGAAAATAGCCCTCCTTTTCAAACAACTTTTCATACAAAAGAACTGCTCATGCCATGGCCATGCGTCTAGAGACTAGACACACCTCAAGTAGTACATTTATCTAATTCATAAAGATACCCTTTTAATTCAAATAACATTGAGAATGCATTTTAGATACTTGAGTTTGTTGCAACAGATTTTATATATTTTTGATTGATTCATAACGCGCTCAACATCAATGGGCATATTTTGGACAGTCAGTATTCCACATACTAGTATAACAAAACTGAAGGTCACATTGTATCGAGGAGTCAGTGACATATGATATCCTACACTTCACAATCGTGGTAATTATCTAGCCAATGGTTTATTTCTACAGCATCTACCTGACTAAAACCTCTAAAAGTTTGCAACCATTACCTTTCCCTCAGCATTTTTACACTATGTAGCCTTCTCATTAAAGAGTTTACATATACAATGATTTAATTTATGAGATAATAAATAAGAAAAATAGACAAAATAACAAAATACATGTTTAAATGCATAGTTGCACCAGTATGCTAAAAATACATAACTTCTTTAGGGTGATATGAAAGATACAGTATGAAATATTACTTCACTATAGTACATCTCTTACTTCACGCTCGTAAGTCTTGTGTATATCCATGTGATAATAGAGCGAAAGTTCTAGGTCTATGTGCTTTGTATATGTTAAATGTGTTGGAATGTCGTATGATTGAAGAAAAATATGAAGACCTCATGTTAAGTATCAAGAAATCCAACCATTTTGCCCTTCATTTTCAAAAAAAAATATGCATATAACCTCCCCCCCTCTGTCGCTAATTACCGAAAAAACAGTATCAAATTGAATTATTTATACCATCAAAGATACTCTTCATTTGCCTTGAAATATGCTCCTGATTGCAAAAAATTCATGGCCCCCAAGTGGATCTCTGTGCTGAATTCTAGATGCGCCTTTGAGCATTATACTAGATCTAGTCACTATGTAATATCGGTTCCTGGTCTGGCAGCAAGTTTTGAGCAATATATTGAGCCCTTGATATTCAGGGTGGATCTAGTACATTCCATGTAAAATCTATATCCAATGACAAAGTAATTTATAAATATTCACAAACTCTGCTATCCTATACAACAGCGTAAGTACTAGCCTAGATACTGTCATATAGATCTACTCATGATACTGGTACCATAGTACTTAATACTGACTATGACGTATTTGACAGATGAAACGCACTGAAATGACATCTCTACCCTGGAATTCTAAATTTAAAACAAGGTCAGGGTGCAATATCATAAGTGACCCAGATTTTTACAGCTAGATACAATGTACAATGTAACTGTTTATAAGAGTTAACCTTAACTGCGTGGGTGGGATTTTATATTCTTAATCGACGCAAATATGCCATGTTTACATTTGTATTATTAGGGCCACTATTGTAAGATGAATAAAATTATTATTCATGTTATTTTGCAAATCTTTGGGGCATTTTATGTACAAATAAATGGGTGGGACTGGACAGTTTTTCTTTTAATATTTAATTATTACCATTGTAAAGTTTAAAGTGTGTAGATGTCAATTAAAAAAACATTTACTCATGTCGCCTCGCTTGTTTGAGATTTATGAGTCAAAACGCAAGGCATGTGTGGCATGTGTGAACAGACGATATACATAGAGTTAAATACAAGATTTTACTATTGCCATTAAAGATACTGCTCCAAAACGTTTTTAAAGCAATATTTTTGTATCATAAGGAAAGATCTTATCAAAAGCTTTCAAAAAAGTATAAATTTGATGTAGGTCACCTTCCATTTAAAAAAGATATTGAATATTTTAGGTCCTAAAAATCTATAAAACCAGAGTAAAATACGAAACATGATTTTAAGTATAATATATGTTTTCACGAAACAAAATAAAACAGGAAGTAAATATTATCTACTAAAACGGGTAACAAACACTGTTCACAACCGCTGATCACAGCTGATTATAGCCGTTAGAGTGGGTGTAAACATAATGCACCCCTTTACTGTCCATAACCATCTTATTGGAAGTGGCCTTAATAAAGGAACTGTCTTTGCCCAGCCTTATGCTGCGGCTGGTATAATTTTCTTCAATATATTGTTCCCCACATCTGAATTGATGTTGGTGTACTTTGCCTTACTTTTGGCAAACTTATGAGCATTGCGTGTTAATACCTTGTTACCACTCTGCATTGGTTTACCACCTTAGGCGATCATAACTTGATCTTATGGATGACGATTCCGACGATGTGCTAAAAAACACCCCGATATAAAATAAAATCACATACTTCCTTCTTTTTTAAATACCCCGACGATCTACAACCACAAATGTCACATTTTTTTAATATTTCATCTTCCGGCGATTAGCCATCTTACCTGTAAAAAATCACCCCTGTGCCCGCTATAATGAAGTCAGCAAGCGAGTACAAAAACCGAATATGACAAATAAAAGAAATGCGTGGCGCATTACTTTGGTAACAGAACTGCAGAAGCCAGAGCGGTTAAGTAATTCGAATGCGCCACTCGGCTGTTGCCGGCTGATTCCGTGATTGACAAGTGAGACAATATGGCGGATATAATATTAGATAAGTTTTCTTGCTATTTTTCATCAATTACGTCGTTATTTATAGGTGTCAGTGTTTTATAATCAGTGATAAATCCTCTTTGCGCGGGAATTAGGCATTAGTGCTGTTGCACATGGCGGACATATTGACAAACAAAAATATTAGAGGTAAAATGGCTCATAACAATGCTACTGGCACTGTAGCCCTACACGTAGAGCTGAGTTAATACCCTGTATATCTCGCTGGGAGAGACCCAGGAACGAACATACGCTGTATATTATACGGCTACTGGCACTGCAAATATGATAACTGATTTTTTTTTTTAACTTTTTTTTTTATTTCCCCTGCCATGGCATATTTGTGAAATATTCATTTTTTATTTTATTTCCCCCCTACTGGGTTTAGTGTTGAACTTTTTTTTTAATATCTGTACCCCTCCTATGCATATTTTTTAGCCCCAAAAAGTGGTCATCCATGAGATCAAGTTTGGATGGCCTTATAATCTACATGTCAAATTTAACATACCCATGCCAGACAAATTTATAAAATTTCTACACTAGTTACGAAAAACAAAGTTTTACAGACCTGAATAATTTTTATTCTGATTATATTCAGTGGTGCCTTTATACAATATTCTTTATACATGTATGTATTTGAATTACTAATTTTGAAATTATTTTATACTTCTCTCTCTCTCTCACACACGTGAGAGAGAGAGAAGTATAAAATATATCCGCAAGCACTGGGAAACGCATATATATAATTTTGAAATTGCTGACCTAAAATGGGTTGAACGAGGAGGAGGAGATTGTTGCCATTTCCTAACGTCCCGGCTAGTATTAAAAGTGTTGAACCTAAACAAGAACATATTTGAACTTAACAGTCAATACGAAGGAAATGTTTTTGTCATAAGTGTTGTTCAATGTAACACCCAGCTAGCACACGTCCATCATTGCGTATAAACAAAACATTGTTAGCCTTGTTACAAGTACATTATTCTCATGCAACCCTGATAAAAGACAACCAACAAAGACCTGGTCATAAAAGGTCATGGGCCACTAAGGGGGTGGGGTGTTTATAAGACTTTGGAGATGGGAGATGAGGCAGGCAAATTGGGAGATGGGAGACAGAGATTTTTTTACACATTTTTTTCAAGGGGCAACCTTTTACAGACTCTTTTGTTACAAACAACTTTGACATAAATTACTTATGTAATTTGCACATTATTGGTTGGCCTTATATTATTCCTTTTATAAACAACTAGCCAGGTGTTTAGAATATCCTATGAAATATTGTCTATGCTTATAATATCTAATAAAACATACAATCTGTTTTGTAAATATTTTTGAAGCGTAAATCAAATATAAACTGCATGAACATAGAAAAAAATAAAAATAAAGGCAGAATATTTCACGCTGTTACATGAAAGGGCTTGTTCTTCGATTTGTAGCAATCCTATTCTGAGTACTAATGCATTATCTTGTGGGGTTTTATCATTTTAGGCAATCCTTCCATATTTAAATGGAAGGAGGTCAAAAACTTTTAGATTTTTAAAAATCGGTCTATTGTATATTCTGGATTAGCATACCCATAATATATGTAATATTGAATTCCTTATAATTGTGATTAATATTTCCTTTTTATTTTGTTTAAATATGGGACAATTTTGTTGAATAAAAGTGTCTATAAAGTATTTTTACAATTAAATGCTTTGCAGATTAGAAAAAAAAAACGTTTTAAGAGCTATCTCACAAACCTGTGAACATAATTTTTATATTTTGTAAATAATTCACAATGCACCCACCTTACCAATAAATGTGACTGGTTGGCCTCATATTTATGCATTTGACTTTCAAGAAAGAAAAATCAATTTAGCCTTTATTTTTTGATGTTATGGTTTACGGACACCCAGGAAGCTCAACTGTCGTAGGAGGAGGAAATAAAATCCCTGACTGGAAAAATCAGAGAATTTGAAAATCTTGAATAAATCAGGGAAAAATCAGGGAATTTTTAAGACAAACTTGTAAATTACATTCAAGGGGCAACCTTTTACAGACTCTTTTGTTACAAACAACTTTGACAGGTGTTTAGAATATCCTATGAAATATTGTCTATGCTTATAATATCTAATACAACATACAATCTGCTTTGTAGATATTTTTGAAACGTAAATCAAATATAAACTGCATGAACATAGAAAAAAATAAAAATAAAGGCAGAATATTTCACGCTGTTACATGAAAGGGCTTGTTCTTCGATTTGTAGCAATCCTATTCTGAGTACTAATGCATTATCTTGTGGGGTTTTATCATTTTAGGCAATCCTTCCATATTTAAACAGTCTCTAAGGCTTATTTTTTCACTAAGTTGCCAACCTGGAAACCACTGCTTCTAAGTAGGTTGCCATAGAAAACATCAAGTAGACAAACTTTGGCCATTCCAATCTGTTTTTTAGTGGCCAATGGCCACTTTGAAGAGGCCATGGCCACTTGGACATTTCTGAAATATTGATGGTGGCCAGAGTACATGAACATGGAGCGCCGCAGGCGCGAGAGCGAGCGCCGCAGGCGCGAAGCATAAACTAGGGGGGTCTGGGGGCATGCCCTCCCCCCAGAAGATTTTGAAAATTATTATCAAAAGAAGCTATTTTGTGGCTTTTCAGCCAATAGAGATCAGTAATTTTTATTCTAAATTTCAATAGTTTTTTAGTATTAATTTCTTATTTTGTTTTTCTAACAAATAAGTGAACGAAAACCGCGAAAATTAATAGCAGCCAAATATTCTAGTTTTACAGTAATTTTAAACATTAACAAGATGCATTTAGCTTTTGATAAAAATCATTTATTTTCAATTGTACAAAACATAGTTGGCAAGTGAGAACGCACTACGATATCCCTCATTCAGTGTTCACTCCAGGAATTTTGAAAAGTGGGCCCCTGGTTAATGCCTCTAGTCTTCCGCAGGACTAGTAACAAGATCCTGTTACTTGATCCCTAGTTTCAGATTTTTTTTAACCTAAACTTTGCAAGAGGGGGGAGTGAAAAAACATGATTGCTGCTCTGGGTCGGGTGGGAAAATAAAAAAAATCTTCTAAAATTAAAGAGTAGGGAGGAAAATATCTATAAAAAAATGCTCACTGCTAATGAGAGGGAGAAACAAAATGAAAATATCAATCCAAAATTTGTATTAACAAAATAAATTGTATTAAAAAGACTGTGTTTGTGTCGATTGATGGAATAGATTTTAACAGGGGAGTTTGATAATATTACACCATAATGTAGATATGGACCTAGTAACCTCAATTCATGCATAGCTAGTACAATGTATATTTGGATGCATTATTTGTTTAATTAGAAATAACTTATTTGTCATATTCTTGTAGTACATAGTACATAGATAATAGTACATCAATAAAGTGTTTTAAATAATTATCTATATACTTAGCTAGTGTTTTAGTTCGGGTTTTACTATCTGGTTGGATAACTCATATCTCACTTTTATTTCAAAAGCTTACCAATCCTATTTATTGACCTTTTAAAAACCAAGCAATTATTAGTGAAATCCAAGACATGTTATTATAAACGCACACACTGCTTTAACAGCAGCTGAGAGCTGCTGGCTGGCTGCCAGTATTTATAGGCGCTCAGCTGCAAGCTATAAATAGCGCCGGCTTTGCTGTGTCTGCCTGAGAATCAATATTGCTCATAAACAGTATTACACAAGATTAAGTTAACGGCGCCGGGAAATATTTGCTTTTGAAATGACAGATATCATAATAAAATGGAGATTTTTGACCATGGCGATGAATACTCGGGATTAGGTGGCCAAAGAAAAAGCAACAATTACATAATATTGGGCGAGTGAAACCCAACACTGAATCGCCAAAATGACAGGAAAATCCACATCGCCTATCTGGCCAATACGAAATAAGTTGTGATCGCCAATTGTGATTCTGAACTTGCCATTTCGACCTGGCGACCGCTAATCTTAGAGACTGTTTAAATGGAAGGAGGTCAAAAACTTTTAGATTTTTAAAAATCGGTCTATTGTATATTCTGGATTAGCATACCCATTAATATATGTAATATTGAATTCCTTATAATTGTGATTAATATTTCCTTTTTATTTTGTTTAAATATGGGACAATTTTGTTGAATAAAAGTGTCTATAAAGTATTTTTACAATTAATACTTTGCAGATTAAAAAAAAAACGTTTTAAGAGCTATCTCACAAACCTGTGAACATAATTTTTATATTTTGTAAATAATTCACAATGCACCCACCTTACCAATAAATGTGACTGGTTGGCCTCATATTTATGCATTTGACTTTCAAGAAAGAAAAATCAATTTAGCCTTTATTTTTTGATGTTATGGTTTACGGACACCCAGGAAGCTCAACTGTCGTAGGAGGAGGAAATAAAATCCCTGACTGGAAAAATCAGAGAATTTAAAAATCTTGAATAAATCAGGGAAAAATCAGGGAATTTTTAAGACAAACTTGTAAATTAATCGGGGAATCTAAAAATATAAAAAAATACATACCATACATATTTGGTTTATTTTCCGTTGGGCTTAAATAATTTTTTTAGACATGCTGTTTTTACAAAATCATCTTTATAAAGTGAACGTAGCACACACAAACCTTTCACGCCCAATAGTTCACCTCAATCTGCAGTAAAACACTTCGGTAGCACTCAGAAAACGTTGAGTTTTATGTGGACCAAAGTACACCACAACAGAATCTAAAGGTCACATTTGTGCAAACAATCAAAGTTTTCTCAACAAATAAATATTTCATGTGTAATCATATGACCAAGAATCAAAGATATCCCAACCTGCTTTAGATACCCACAAACTTTTACGATGATTAGCCCCTAATTATCATGTAATTACATGTTACTTATGCGCACAGCTTGGCATTCGGACCTGATCGTGCAGAAAATTGTAAAACGGGGACAACCTAGTGTTTCACTCTCATACCAGACCATGCAAAATCATTAACCGAATGAAATTATTGAACTGGAAACATTAAATGGGGCATTGCCAGGAAAATGACTGAATGCATATTGCCAAAAAATCAAAGGGTTATATATAAATACATGAAAGCATTGGCTATTTATAGTTATTGCTACAATGATCTATAAGACTTTTCTTAAAGTTTAAGTTATATCAAATTTGTAGGTGTGTGTTCGATTTGTTGGAAGTCTGGTGTGAAGTTCGGAAAGGACCGACTGCGGGACAACCGGTGCAGTGGCAAGGACATGGGCCATCTGTGGACCATCAACAGCATCCACATCATGGTGGGTGCAGGCCATGATATAAGTGGAGGGATGGGGGGGTGGGGGGGGGGCAGTGACAAGATTTCAAGAGCTTTCCATGCGGAGATGCAAAAAAACTATTTTGTTTCTATTGTTTCTAAATGGATTTTTATGCTGATTCTTGACTCTTTTCAAAATTGATATAGCTGCAATAATAATAGGGTTAACTTATTCAGCCAATTATACTCTGAAACAAATTAGTCGTTTTTGTGTTTTTGTCCCTTAATTCACGAAGTTTGCTATCCTTTTTTGTGGAATCAAAATTAGTATAATGTTTCCATCATTTCGAAACTTATTTCTTGTGGTGATTTTAAAACTTTTTAAAGATTATTGGAGGTAATCCAGTAGTAAAGAAGTTATCAATGAAAACATGGATCATCTGCCAAATGCTAAAACGAAGCGGAAAGGGACGTAAGTTATTCAGAAAACCGTGATGGGTTGAAGACGATAAGTTTGTATGCTGTAGGTGAAGGCGTCGGGCAGTCGCCAGGTCCGGGGCTTGCCCACCATCATCCCCAAGAACAAGGAGTTCTTAATCTGCAAGCGCATCAAAGATAAGGGCAAGTGCTCGTATGTGGGCAAGTGCCAGTTTGCCCACAGTGAGGATGAGAAGAACCTTTGGGGCTGGATGGCAAAGAACAATGGTGAGTGACAAGCAAAGAAAAATTTTGCCATGTCGAATCCTTTTTCATTTTTGAAATGAAATATGTTT
>CM032669.1:3443595-3495851 GCA_019095985.1 Streblospio benedicti | reverse complement strand
ATCTTTCCATGGTTTTGTTAACTGTAAATAGTCTAGTCATTCTACACTACTGGTATTTTATGTGTATTATTTGTTTTTCTTGCGAAAATAAATGTCTCATGCCCGGGGTTTCATAACGACGTCATGTTTACTGAGGCTGAAACATTTTAGAAAATCTTGACTGAATGAAATTATTGAAGTGGAAACATTATATTGCCAGAATGCGCCCCGGCATCCAAAGGGTTATATATAAATACATGAAAGCATTGGCTATTTATAGTTATTGCTACAATGATCTATAAGACTTTTTCTTAAAGTTTAAGTTATATCAAATTTGTAGGTGTGTTCGATTTGTTGGAAGTCTGGTGTGAAGTCTGGAAAGGACCCGAAGCGGGACAACCGGTGCAGTGGCAAGGACATGGGCCATCTGTGGACCATCAACAGCATCCACATCATGGTGGGTGCAGGCCATGATATAAGTGGAGGGGGGGGGGGGGGGGGGGGGGGCAGTGACAAGATTTCAAGAGCTTTCCATGCGGAGATGCAAAAAAACTATTTTGTTTCTATTGTTTCTAAATGGATTTTTATGCTGATTCTTGACTCTTTTCAAAATTGATATAGCTGCAATAATAATAGGGTTAACTTATTCAGCCAATTATACTCTGAAACAAATTAGTCGTTTTTGTGTTTTTGTCCCTTAATTCACGAAGTTTGCTATCCTTTTTTGTGGAATCAAAATTAGTATAATGTTTCCATCATTTCGAAACTTATTTCTTGTGGTGATTTTAAAACTTTTTAAAGATTATTGGAGGTAATCCAGTAGTAAAGAAGTTATCAATGAAAACATGGATCATCTGCCAAATGCTAAAACGAAGCGGAAATTTAAGTTATTCAGAAAACCGTGATGGGTTGAAGACGATAAGTTTGTATGCTGTAGGTGAAGGCGTCGGGCAGTCGCCAGGTCCGGGGCTTGCCCACCATCATCCCCAAGAACAAGGAGTTCTTAATCTGCAAGCGCATCAAAGATAAGGGCAAGTGCTCGTATGTGGGCAAGTGCCAGTTTGCCCACAGTGAGGATGAGAAGAACCTTTGGGGCTGGATGGCAAAGAACAATGGTGAGTGACAAGCAAAGAAAAATTTTGCCATGTCGAATCCTTTTTCATTTTTGAAATGAAATATGTTTAAACCAAAGAAATATTTGGTATATGATCTCGGGTGACAGGTAAGAATGAACGTAATGCCAGAAAAAGCTTTGGAATGTTGATGATAGAAATGTTAAATGAAAGTGAATCGTATTTGGTATGGTGATGAGTGCGGGAAAATACTCAAAGATGAAGAACAATGGTTTTGAGTACCAGAAATAGCAATGTTTTATATTTTAAAAAAAACTTAAAAAATTCATTTGTATTAAATTTTCCAGTGTTCAAGAATGTGAAGAGAATAGCAAAATTAAAAGCTACCAAAATTTAAATACAAACGCCATAAAATAATCTATGGGCTAAATATATTAAAGCAGCTAATATGCGTAGCTGACTTGGCTGTTTTAGCGCTGACCTTGGAGCGTGTTGTGGAGCTGTCTGAGGCTGCGGTGCGAGCTGCGGTCAACAAACCCATCAGCAAGGGGCAGGTGGTGGTGGCCGCCGCCCCCAAGCCCCCGCCCAGCAAGTGTCTGCCGTTCGACCTGACCGGCACCGCCTTCTACTGCCACTACTGCAGGTCAACACTCTTTATTTCTTTGAATGGAGGTTACTGCTGGGTGAAGACATGATCAATTATTTTGTTCTCAGAACCATTTTTTTACCTGACGCTCATGTCTCATGAGCGAAACGTCTGCAAGCCAGGTAAAAAAATGGTTCTGAGAACAAAATAATTGATTATGTCTTTATTTCTTGTTTTTATGTGGCCCTTTAAAATTGGTGCAACTAAATTGTGGAACAAGCTTTATCATTCT
The DNA here is from genome assembly GCA_019095985.1 of Streblospio benedicti. Taxonomy (NCBI): domain Eukaryota; kingdom Metazoa; phylum Annelida; class Polychaeta; order Spionida; family Spionidae; genus Streblospio; species Streblospio benedicti. The sequence goes on along the minus strand of CM032669.1, from coordinate 3,493,921 downwards.
TTTGCATGTATTTCCATTGGTAATGGTGCTCCAGAACTGCCTTGTAAAAATCAGTTGTATCTGTACTGACCAATCATCGTATATGGTTAGTTCTCAGCCGGCCTACTTTTAACCCAGTTTCAAGATGCACGGATTCAAATTTATCAAACACAATAACGACAAGGTTAGTACAGATGATGTTCTTATAAACGTGCCTATTTTGTTATATTCAATATTTGAATTGATACACACCATAAATCAAGAATGATAAGGTCTATATCTATAAATTCAAACAACATATCGTAAATCTTCGCTGATAGGTCTTCTACACGAATAAGTCGAGGACCTTTGTTTTGGACCATAAATTGGGTATTTTAAGAAAAATAAAAGACTTTCTGAACATATTTCTTGGTCTTGATCGCATAACAAAGTGACCACATGCATTTAGAATTTACAAACCGTGAAAAATTCAATATCATAACGTTTGGAAATAATTGATAATTTTCTACCTTTTCCTTTGTACAGCTGTATTTATCCAAAATTTTCAAAAGAAGTTCAAACGTAAGTTTCACTATGTAACATCGTATCGACCTCTTGATCCTTATCAAATCCAAACAGTAGCTATGTTCACTGCTGGTAATGTACGTACATAAATTTTATGAATCTAGATCTTTCGTTTGCCATAAAAAATGGTGGTTGGTAACTATAATTTGAAATAGATTTTAAGAATTTCTTTAAATATTCATTGCACAGATGGATACACTTATTATAATTGATAGTAGATACTTTCCAAAGTACCAGAGAATGTCGTACTGGTGATATAACGCCCAAAGGATGCTATTCAGGTTAGTATTTATCAGTCATCATTTTCAAACACTGGATGTGTGGCTGTCAAAAAGTGATCTGTCGGCTATAAGTCGACTTCCCTTCTTTGAAAGGGATATTTAGGGACTCAATATGTACTATAGGCGATGATAGACCGTAATATCGACTTTGGCTTAAAATCATCATCTTCCTAGATTTAAATAAAGAGCGCGTTTTCTGAGCATTGTACATACCACAGACGTGTGTTGAGTATTCTTTTAAACGTGACTCGGCTTTTAATGATGCGTAGCCCGTCATTGCTGTACAAAAGTCGTCCTTCATTGTACGTTATATGCCGGCATTTAACTTAATGTTTTGTAAAAATAAAAATATAATTGGCCATTCTTCTAAGTCAGATTATTTGAAATCATTTTTGTAATTGTTTAGAAAAAATGATAAACACAAAACCGGGTTCGTTTTGTAACATGCATTATTCTATCAGGAGAACGAATCCTGATAGAATAATGCATGCTACAAAACGAACCCGGTTTTGTCTATTTCTTTTTTCGTAATACAATCTCAGACTCTAGCCATTTTAAAATCTAAATTATAGCAACATTTGTGCAAGCGCAAGCAAACACCTTGTGGAATATGATATATACAAATTGATATTGTATAGTGTTTGTATTGTATTGTATTTTCCTTGGGATTTCCAACATTTTTCTCCGCTCTGCGCACTAGCACTGCAAGTGAGAGCTTAGGGACTTTCACTACTTCATCCTCTCATTGCCAGAAAGTTGTTTTCTACAGACGTGATATAACTCCTATTGTACCCAAACACATATGATAAGCCTTAAATCGCTAACCTGAGCTTGGCTTGCAGTGTGCAGTGTAACAGCGCCAAGCAGTGGGACGAGCACTGCGCCTCAGACCGGCACACACAGAACGTCAACAGCGATAAGGATCATCAGTGGAACCACCGCCAGCCACCCTGGGAGGTCGCGCAAGCGGGGAAATATATGCTTTGCGCGAAGTAAGGAGTTATCACAGCCCATAAGAAAACTATGTTGTGGGGTGGGGCTGAAAAATTCAAACTTGATTTGGGGGTGGCCGGGGGGTGGGGTTGGGGGGGGGGGTGGAATGAGGGTTTGGGGGATGGTTGAGAGGCTTAAAAATCTGGGATGCACTTTAGTGACGTCATGCAAAATTTTTAAACAGCTTTCAAAAAGTTAAAAGATAGCCAGACTCACTGCATTACTAATGACAGATTCTTTTTAACAACAATGATATGTAATATATATTGTTGTTTTTGCTGTCAAAAAGAATTTGTCATTACCAATGCAACATTACCACAAGGTTTTGATTCAAATATATAGATACCTATTGGAACCTGTCATTTGGTCTTTGGCAAGAGCTTGAGCTCTTGAGAAAAGAGCGAAAGTCTTGTCAAAGACAAATTGACAGGTTGCAATAGGTATCTTTATATTTGAATCAGTATTTATATAATGGAACATTATATAAATATATATACATATACATATAAATATATATACATTCCGTGATAACCACGTACATTCCGTGATAACCACGTGGTGTGACTTGCAGACACGCTGCCGGTGGTCAGTGCCGCTACTCCACTGTGCCCGACATGTACAACCTGTGTAAATACGCGCACTCACAGAGGGAGCTCGACGAGTGGCAGGTGAGACTCGCAGAAAACACAAACTGTCTTAAGTCAATGCCTGGCATTTGGTCATTGAAATTAGAAGTTTCCTGTTCAAACCTAGCTGGTACAATGGAATTGTAACCTTTATAACCAAGTCTGACCTCTAAACGTGATTTGCTTCGTTCGTGAGTTCCAGACTGACTGTCGGCAAACAGTTATATTATGCGTTTCTAACCATTAAAATACTTATTCAATTCCACACAGCGTGTCACCACTGTTGAGTATAATACAAGACGGTGGCGACACCAAATGTGAGGTTCTGAAGCCTCGTCATATTCAAATGTAAGATTGCAAATATAACCTACATTATCATTAACAATAAAGAAATGTATGATGAATCCAGAAACTGTGAAGCATATTTTCGATGATGCGTGTGTTTGCAGGAGCGGTGGCGTTGGCGTCAGATGAAGCGTGACCAGGCCAAGACCTGTGGACTGTTCTCCTACATGGAGGAGCTGCTGGATGAGCTGCACACCGCCGACAGCCCGCTCACCGTGGTACGCGTTTTCTTGTTTCGAATATGGGGGGGGGGAAGCAATTGAGTTGTTAAAGCCCATATGTCAATTTTGACAGTTTTGGGCTTTAAAAACTCCCCCATATTATACTCACTGGCACTTGAAAATCTGGTGCACGTATAAAGGTGACCCGGAAAATTGGTTTTAATTAAGAGGGGGAAGGAGGCATCTGAACCAGACTAGTTAACCCTCTTGGAGCCGAGCCAGAAATCCATGTTTACCAGCCCAGTGCCGCGGCCGGTTCTTACGTGGTCGTTGTTCACATTCGGAGTTTTCCATTGTTGACTTAGAACTATGATCCTCAGTAGCTCTTTTGATTTTCAACAGAAACTTACCACATTTACAATACACATTCAGAATACGGTCTAGTTTTTTATTTTCACCATTCTGGATTAAGATACATACAGCATCAAGTTCGATTTTGACTATGTCAAGTAATATCTGACTCATTTGACAGTTCCTGCAAGTGATTTTTAATGTCGTAAAATCATTAGTAATTTTGATCGTAGCTACGTTTTATCGAAGATACTTGAGAAATAATACTACATGAACCATCCATATTTCATACTGATATATTTTAACTTACAATATTATGGAGAAAAAAAAAACGTGTCCAAACATAGATTTCTTCCTCGGCGTGGAGTTTGATAGCATCAGGCAAATTGGTCGCAAAAATATCAATGGTTTTGTAAGAAATACTAGATATCTGAAGTCCACAATTTATAAGTAGTTAGCCAAATATCTTATTTGTGATACGCCATGCAACATAATATCAGATGTTTCATGTGAGATGAATAAAATAAGATTTCCCCACAAAAATAGTGAATATTCTGACGGCATATCACTTATAGCAGGTGCCCGTGATTCAGCACCGCACAGTGGCAGATTCGGAACTGCGTTCTCAATGATCCGGTTTTAGCATTTGTCAAATAGGTTTGCTGGCGATTTGACCGAAAAATACCACATTCACGTACTAAATTTATATGGGGTTATATAACCTTGAGGAGTGTAGTTCTACATTTTTATCAACTTTCTTAGTAAAGATGGCATCAAGATGATTCCAGTGATGTATCACATTGCCTTGGTTTATTGCAAGTACACTAGACTATTTGAGGCTTCAAATTTGCCATACTATCTTCGAAAATATACCTCCTTGCAAATGAAATAGAAGTATCATATATAATTCTCTTTATTTCGTGGGAATGTTAAATCGAAATGTCCAGATCAGGCGTTTTTTGTTGACACGTACATGATTATGAAATGGAAACGGCGAGTATTTTTAGAAGAACGGCCGGTCAAAGTGTTTTTTTTAATGCTTAAGTTGCGGCACTAAGAGGGTTAAGCAAGCTATGTTCACATTGCTGTGATTTCTGTAAGATTGAGTGTATCTGGTATGCAGCATAATGTCATTGAAAAGGAGACTGCAGATGTCGAAACTAGTTAAAAACATTTTGTTACTTTGATTTGTTTATTTGATAAATAAAGCTGTGAGAAAGAAGATATATTACAAAGCTGTGATTTCTGTGCAGCTGTCTGAGTCGCTGCCGCGCGTGCAGATCGCGTGTGCCGAGCCCCTCACAGTGTTCCAGGAGGACAAGAATACCTCCTACGCCTGGACCTTCACCATCGACGCGCCCGTAAGTACCCACACTCATTTTAGGCCTCTATGATATGACTTTGATACTCATGGTAATTATATCGTAAGACTTATGACTCCAAGTCTGGTAAGGACTAAATCACATAGATTTTGGTGGGATTTGAACACATGACCATGTGGCTACCATTTGCCTACCATTTCATTTGTCCACTCCTCTACTGGAAGAAGGATAAAAACCATAGCTTAGATGGACAAATTTCTCATGGGGAATGTTTGTAAGATTTAACAGCACCTTTTTCAAACAATGTTATTGTATTTCAAGTGTGCTGAGTTATAGTAAATACATAAATACATAAATATACATTTTCTCGCTGGATTTATTCAAGGAAAAGTATAATAATTATTAATGTCGGATTCGAGCATGAGATTGGAGTGTCAATCATAATATTTTTAATGATGATACATGATTTACCCAAACAAATGAGTGCCAATCACGCATCACCATGCAAAATTTTATGATTGATAGGACAATCGAGTTGGCAAATACCATTCTATCATGAAGAAGATTCGATTATATGCTCCTGAAAAACTAAATACACAGAAAAAAACACGCAACACACAAAAAACCTGAACCGGTGACCCATTTACTTTAGATTGTGACGAGGGATGCAGGTAATAACGCTTTGCAACATACGCTACGCATGTGTAAACGCGTTTAAAACAATATGCTGATGTTTCCACAATTCTTACATATTACGTATCTTGCCCTTTTGTTGTGGAAAAGAAGACATGGTAGTGACAATTTTTTTGTCATAATCATCAATGCATTCTTTGCAAGTAAATTTTGCAAAAAAATCATTCAGCTTTGGTATACTTTTAGTGTGTCTACAGATGACAATGTTGGTGGTATTTTCTTGTAATGTTTTGAGTAGAAGAAAAATTGTAATCCAATTTCAAAATCTATGCCAGTAGCATGCAATATTCAGCGTGCTCAATATAATTAATATAATTGAACACGCCTATAGACCAATCAGAAGGCAGTATTTCCGATGTCTTATGCTCTGAATGATAAAATGGTTGATTGACCAGTTAAAGGAACAATTATCGCATAATTATTTACATGTGAGGATTGTTGGCTTGTTGGCTAGGAGGAGGTTTCCCTAGAGAAGGTGGCGTTATTACACAACAAGGACCGCCTGCATTTCTCTCTTGTCGTCTCGGCGACCAGTGGCGACTGCCAGATCGCCCCCGGCGACGCCTTCAGCTCGCCCAGTCTCTATGGCAACCACATCTACAGGGTCCAGGTCAGTCGCTTTCCATTTACGTGTGATAATCTCCCACTAATTGTAAGGAATTCTTTTCTGTAGCTTCTCAATGCTCTGTGGAAGTTATGATATTGTAGTAAATATATATTTTTTAGCAATTTATGGTATTGCTTTTCTAAATAGAATAAGGCATACGCGAGCACTTGTATCAATTTGGACAACCCTAATGATTAAAGGTCCACGTGACGCCCAAGTGTATATCCAGTTGAAAATGCCGAGAGCACATTATTGACTGCTGTTAATGCTGTTGCCTTCAAACTGGTTTCAAATACAGAATAAAACATTTTAAAGACTAGGATTTTCATATATTGCATGGTAAGAAGAAAGACTTAACATATCCTTAACATGAAACTACATGCAGTTTACCGTATAAACTCGATATTAGATATATGCCTTATTGAGTGGTTCTGGCTGCAGGTGGCGTTTGCGGGGGGTCTGTTCGGCTCCTTCATGCAGTGGCTGGTCCTCGACTTCGGCCAGCGTCCCGTCGTGGTGCGCAAGCTCAACGTGGAGCTGGGGACGCCCGGCGTGCAGGACCGCGTCAGGCGCCTCAGGCAGAACCTCACCTTCCACAGGCAAGATCCAAACTAGCAAATGTACTGGATAACTAACTGTGTTGGTGACACAGAAACTGTCATGTTTACCTCGCACTTGGACGTGAGTCCACGAAACGTCGCAAGTGTGAGGTAAACATGACAGTTTCTGTGTCACTAGCACAATGTTAGTTATCCCGTATGACAAATCCAGAAGCTAGAAGAATTCTTCTTAATGATGTAGGAAATGTATTTTAGCAAAGTTTTGTCGGTATATTTGGCATAAAAGGTTAAAATGACATGAAATTCACCTGTGCATGTCTTTTTAAATCTTTGACTAGGGAGCGCATATTTCCAAATGAATCCAATTTTTGTGAATGTGATTTTAAATATTTTACATTGGTCCAGGTTTTACAATATTTTCACACATTTCACACCATTGAAAAGTGTGCTGATTTGCGCTGTGGTGAGAAGTCCTATGTAATAAGCAAGTGTGTGAAAAGATTCAATACAGAAAATCAACAGGTGCACTGTACTGCACTTTTTGTTTGTAATTCCAACAGAAAACCTCATTTTTCCCTGTTTGACACTTGTTTCCAGATGGACGGGTGAGAACCGAGTGATTGTGAGGGACGATTCTGCCGCGCCGCAAACTCGGCTCGATCGGGATTTGCTCAAAGAGGTACAAATGGGGGGATCAGACACAGAGCATAACCTTGAACTCTATATTGATAATATAAGGGTAATGGTATGCTATAGTGTTGAGATCACCCTATCTCTGCACGAGTGGTATCTTTGTCTGCACAAGTGAGCGCCAGCGAACGCGTGCAGACAAATATACCACAAGTGCAGAGATAGGGTGATCTCAACACTATAACATGCCATTGCCCTTTTTCTCACCACTTAAACATAATTATTTAACTTCGTGGTGTTTTTCGTTGTGCACCTCATGATGGACAGACTGCCGATTCGAATCTTCCCGTCCTGATAACGTCAATTGGGTTGCATATTCAGGTGGCTTAAACAATCCATGGTGGTTTGATTCCAATCTATTTTTCAAAGATCCATTATATACATACAAATGATACATGTATATACTAAAATGGCCAGAGTTCAGACCGTCAATAAAATATTTTGTTTGTTGACATCTATTTTAATGGAGGCCGGTTTTCATAGAATACGAGCGTCGCGCGTAAAATACATTACTTGCGACGTATGCTTTGAAACGTCAACCTTCCAAACAATAACGTGCACCGTATTTCTCTAAACACCCTAGCACGAATTACGTACTGTTTTGCACGTCGTAGTAATGCATTTATTATGTTAATGAGCATCGGAAAGTCTTTGTTTTCCCATTCACAAAGTAGTGAGATCACCTCATATCTCTCATGGCTCTTAACCAATCAGAATCGAGAATGAGCGGCAAAGTGGTGAGAATTTGTTGTGCAAAACCTATATAATGAATTTTTATCTCAATTTTGTACCATGTTGACCAAGAAGTTTATGCAAATGTCTAAAAATGCTTACAAAGACTCAATTTTACTGTCACTGTTGTTGCAAGCAAGCTCCTACCCACAGTATTGACATATCTGAAGACACAGCTTCCATGTGACTATATCAAGTGGCCCTGGCGGTACTCGAACTCACGACCCCAAGGTGGGGTTGTGAGTTTGAGTCCCGCCAGAGCCACTTGATATAGTCACATGGAAGCTGTGTCTTCAGATATATCAATACTGTGGTAGGAGCTTGCTTGCAACAACAGTGACAGTAAAATTGAATTCACAAGCAAACTTGGGAAAAATATACATACAGTTGCTTACGCCGCGTGTTTCAGTACCGTCCGCCGGCCTCGGCCGATGCAGTCATCACCCAGGAGTCCGTGGACGTCGGCCTCAACAAACACAATTACAGCCACCAGATGCACCGCCTGCTGTACCTTGAGGAACTCACCCGACTCAAGATACTGTCGAGGTAGCGCTCAGCTCACTGGCTAGCTTTCACCCACATCAAGGTCTTTTGAGTAGATAGATTTAGAGAGATGCTTGTTTCAAATTTGAATTTAAATCTTTTGATTTTTTAGTTTTAATTTCAGAATTTAATAATTTTACAATATTTCGCCTTGTACAGGCTTCCTCAAGTCAGTAATAAACAAGCATCTATCTAAATCTATCTACTCAATTATTTTAACTGATGCAACACAGAAAATTTTATTTTATTTTTCAAGATCTTTTATTTGTTGGGTCTCGGTGTGTGCTTCATTGGGTGGCTGACTGAGTGGTTGGCTGTTTGTCAGAATGTCTGCTATCAACACCTGAGAGTTATATGTGCATCAAGGTCATGTCTTGTAAATGTTCTTGTTTTATCTTGTAATCAGAGTGAAGTCTTAAAATCAGGTGTAATCTGTTGCAGTTTCAACATCGAGGCAGAAATTGAACTTCTGAACGTGATCCAGGAGAGTTCGGCGGGTCACATGATCTTACGCGCGCGGTCGGGCGAGCTGTTTGCCAGAGTGCCGCTGTCAGAGCAGCTGTCGGAGGACACAAATGCGGGTAGGTCATAGGTCAGTAGTGTGAATCAGTAGGTCGGGTCGCAGGTCACCAATGCTGGAGTGCTCATATCAGAGGGCAATAAAAGTGCAGGTGAGTGTTTCAGATGTCACCAATGAGGTGTAGGTCAGAGATTATTTTAAAACTACAGCAGAGACAACTGAGGATGCTTGAGATATGTGTAGCTTTTTTCACACATCTGCAATGTTGACACCGTCTTGACTGCTAACTTGACAAGATACCAGCCAAACATTGGAGTTAAATTGGTCTAGTTACAATTGTTGTGTTTGCAGGCAAGTTGATCCTGACCTCGGTGACCTCTGTGCTCGTGGCTCCGCAGGAGATGACATCGGACCGTGTCTACGAGGGAATCCTCGTGGCCAAGGAAAACTTTGACTACGACGGCAAAGGACGCGACTTCATCTACCTTTGTCTCTCAGCAAAGTGAGGCTCATTTTTATTGCCATTTTGGGGATTGTAGAAGCGTTTGAACTTAGAATTTGGATGGCATGCATCTTTATCAATCTTTATCTTTTGCTTTCATTGGTTATGATGCTCCAAAACTGGCTGATGACCGAAATCTGTAACAAGCACTGTAACCCTAAAAAGATTTGCGTGCGATTTAATTTTGCTAAATTTGTGTATTTGGGAGGATTCATGAAATTAAAAAGCTGTAAAAATTGAAAGAGTAACAGTACTTTTCTATGACTACACCGACATGGGCGATAATGGAGGTATCTTGCGTTTTTGGCTTTTGTAAGTGGAAAATAATATTACCTTTGGTGTTAAAATAAAGTCCATCGTAATTTCAAACTTATCATTGCATTATTTTAGAAGTGTTAATCCTAAACAAGAACATATTTGAACTTCAACAGTCACACAAAATGGTTTTGTCTTTTAGTGTTGGTTGCCTAACTAGCACCTGTCTGCCATCGCATATAAACTTAGCCCAGTCACGAGGCTACTTTGATTGTTCTCATGCGAACCTGATAAAGTCAACCAACAAAGACACGGTCATGACCACTGCTGACCACTTAGTCAAACTATAAGTCTGTTTTAGGGATATTATGCCACTCCCGTTAGGTCAGTTTGCAGGCGATTTGCCGTCACGTTGCCATGTAGGAACTATCATAAGTGTATGTAAACAAAAAAATTAGACCAAGTTACGAAAATAAATTGGCGGGAAATGGCCAATGTGCAAATAGGCAATATATTATAGTAGCTAATATTAATAGGACCACAGAATGTTTGAACTAAACAGAAGATGTATGAGGAATGGGTTTCCACCAGGTGTGTGCACGAGCTGGAGCTGTCCGCGGGACGCCGCGCGCGCCTCGAGATCCAGTTCCAGCTGGACCGGGCGCCGTTCTGCGCCATGCACCGCGCCGTCGACCTGCTGCAGGACGGTGCCGACCACCCAGGGAATGACCTTGTGTTCCCAGACTACAGCAGGATGGCGCCCGCATGGACAGAAAAGGTCAACAAAACACACGCTACACATCCAGTAGGTCAACAAAACACACGCTACACATCCAGTAGGTCAACATGATGCTTTCCATCATGTAAAGTCCCTCACTTTTCACACAACAAATAATTTGAAGTAACATCCATTCCATAATGTCAACATCTAAAAACATCAAAATTCATTAAAGAATATTCATTTACTGTAGATTGTTTTCTCTGACTGCATCCAGTTATGACGCAAAACGTATGCACTACCTTTGAGACATATGTAATTTTTTCATGCCTTGGAAAGACTTGCATGTGGAGTTTCGTGGACCAATCATAGCTGGGTCTTGACATCAAATGCAATGCATTGGATGACTATTAGCATGACAAAAATCCTGCCATGACCTGACCCCCACCGCTGTGGTCACTTGTAGGTCGGACGTGCTGACCGAGGACCAGCTGCGTATCGTGCGTCACGTGATCGCTGACCGCTCGGCGGTCGCGGGCGGTTACACCCCGCCGCTCGTCGTGTACGGTCCGTTCGGGACGGGAAAGACAGAGACTCTGGCACAGGCCGCCATGCTGCTACTGCGCGAAAAACCCGAGGCCCGCGTACTGATCTGTACACACAGCAACAGGTGGGTGATACAGCAACACATAGCAATGGGTGGGATAGGAACATAAAATCAATCATCATAAGTATCTAATATCGAGTTTATACGGTAAACTGCATGTGGTCTCATGTTAAATATGTAGTCTTTCTTCTTACCATGCAATATATGAAAATCCTAAGGTTTTTAAAATGTTTTATTCTGTATTTGAAACCAGCTTGAAGGCAACAGCAGGGTTTCAAATACAGAATAAAACATTTTAAAAACTTAAGGATTTTCATACATTGCATGGTAAGAAGAAAGACTGTACATATTTAGCATAATCATAATAAGAAATAAACTTTCTAAAACTTTGCTAAATTCTCATACATTTAATAATGCAGTATGATTATGGATATATTGTTCCCGAAGTGACCATGTTGTGGGTTTACAGTGCTGCCGATCTATACATCACGAAGCACTTTGACGCATTTGTCAAGAAACACAGTGTGGTGGGGATCGTGCGTGTGTACTTCCGGGAGCGGCGCATCGACACCGTCAACAAGACTGTCCAGAAATACTGTCTGTTCTCAGAGGACCATCGTACATTCGCCGAGCCGCGACGGGAACAGATAGTGGACAAACGGGTACGTGAATACGGCTTTATTGGTCAATATCACCATACTGTGTTCTAACTGAAATAATTATCTTATATGAAATTGGACGAAGTTTTATTGTGTCTAAGTGTCTTATGAAAATAAAAAGTTTGACGAGAGTACATTTACTACATAATTCTTAAGGACATTTAGGAAAAGAGGGGGGAGGGCTGTTACACGAGGGTGGATACTTGGATGGTCGTATACTTTACGGATCTGGTGTATGTTGAAGTTTGACAGTTAACTCGTGTAGTAATTGGACTGGTCTACTGACCCATATTATGTGCATACCAGTTTTCGTGTTCTACTGACCTAGATTATTGTATAAGCGTTCTATTGACCTAGATTATGTGTGACCGTGTTTTCAGCTGGTGCTGACGACCTTCAGCACAGCACTCGCGCTCACAGAGCTCGACTTACAAGGTGAGTGACAATATTTATGATATAGTAGTACAGTTTTAGTTTGCAACCTTACCATTGTATTTTTTGCATCTACAGTGGTAGGAACATGCTTGTTATAGGGAACTGAAAGGATTAGAATTGAATATGATGCATAGAATTAGGGGGGAATGATGGTTATCCGCAATATGTCAGAATTCTGCCTGTTGGTTAACCCTCATCAGTACATTAACAAAAACACCTTAATCAGTACAATAGGGGTACATGTGGACCCCAATCATTTGATGTGATTTTCTTTTAAATTCATGATCTTTCTGTGATACAAATACATCCATATGTTAATTATGACTGTGCCAGATAAAAATAACAAATAAACAGTTATGTTTTTTATTATATACATATTATAATAGGTCAAATTATCAAACAACTCTGTGTTCTCTGTAGCCATCGTGTCTGGGGTCCATGCGGACCCCAATAAAATTGCTTTTGTATTGGTCATTATGTATAACCAAAGAAAATAATTTTCATTCTTGATAATGGGAAGATATGAGCTGACAACTTCATTAAAGGCCTTCAATCAAAAAAATTTCCAGTGCACCCTGCATTTTCTGTTTTCAACGGGTGTGGGGTCCATGCGGACCCCAAGCAAATATCTTTTATGTACGTCCTAATATTTAACTAAATCACATAATCTTCGGTACTGATAGAGACAATATATAGGTTGACAATTACCTAAAAGGAAAAGAATAAATACCAAGCGGATAACGATATATCACAAAAAGTATACCCCTGGGGTCCAAACGGACCCCTAATGTACTGATTAGGGTTAATCACAGACTCATAGACGAGAACTTATCTGGCGCTCCGTTGTAGGTCACTTCACCCACATCTTCCTTGATGAGGTGGGTCAAGCGCTGGAGTGTGCGGCGGTCACCCCCCTCGCCATGGCAGCCACCGGCACCACCGTCGTCATGGCAGGCGACTATCTCCAGATGGCACCCAAGGTAGGCCAGGCAGAGGAAAATGAAGGGGGGGGGGGGGATAAAAAAAAGAATGTGAACATAGCAAACCGTGTCATTGTCATTGGAGGTCTGAGCACTGATCTTTATAGTTTTGGGACAATATGATCTATACAACATCGTCCAATACTGTTGATAACACTCTATCTGTGACACGCTCCTAAATCCTGCATTCTGATTGGCTGATTTCTCCATATGGGGTGGGCAATACTGCCTTCTATGAGTGGGTCACACTTTCAGCATCTATTCAAATAAGTAAGTCAATATATAATCATATTGGCCATCTGTACACTTACTAAATGTATGTCAATGCCAAAGAATTCTGTTTACATTGGATTTTCCTGTGCAATTTAATTGCAAATAAAGCGTAGATGATTGACACAAGAAAACAAAATTACTTACTGTTTACAGCATGAAATGACAACGTTTTCAAATTTTTCTCAACAAAAGCTCAAGGTTCATATACGTACACATTTCTAAGTATGACTGAATTCAAATAGTAAAAACGTCTGACATTATTTAGAAACTATGGCAGTTGTACTAGCATAGACACGTAAGACGTTTGATAAGCCCTGGCGTCCATACTTTTTATAGAAATACTTTGCTAATTCCGGTTCATTTGTTATGATGTTGACATTTTTTAGTGTTCTTTTTGTTATAATGAATATATGTCATGGTTTATTGGCCACCGTGTATGAATGCATGCCCAAATGTAGTGAATATTGCTCTCGCAAGCTCGGGCAATATTCACTACATTCAGGCATCCATTCATACATGGTGATCGACAAACCATGACATATTTCTTCAATATATATAGGGGTTGCGTAATACTATCACAAGTGGAATACAATCTTGTAAAATAATGATACCTGTCATGGTGTAGTATGTTGTAAGCAAGTTTGCATATACACCAGATCATTATGCACGTTATACATTCTGCACTCCTCTCGTGTTGCAGGTCTACAGTCGTGAGGCGGCGGCTCAGAAACTCAGCCTTTCTCTGCTCGAGCGACTCTATGACTACAACAAACGTCACCAACATTTGGTCGATCCCCGCTCAACCCTCAATATCCTGCTCAAGGTCAGTAACGGTCCAGAATGTTTACTGTATTCTTGATGTCTCATGCTATTGATGACAAGAACGTTCAGCTACAAATTCGCAGTAATTTTCAATCAGCACTTTGTACTGTGAAACTTTTGTCGCTTCTATGAAAGGATTTACGAATATGAAATCTTATGTTAGTGAGCTTGCGTATACATTTTCACACTTCTCGATCTCACATCTCTGAAGCAGGCATATTCCTACCACGATAGACATCACTGAAGACAGGTTTTAACAATCCTAAGTTGGCGTTTGACTGTTTTAGAGCTTCTCTGGATGGTTACAGTTGCTGTGTTTTGTTTGCAGAACAACTACCGCAGCAAGATGGAGATCGTGCGCTTCGTGTCTGCCATCTTCTACGACGGCCCGGACGAGCTGAAGGCGTGCGCGAACCAGCCGGACGTGGACGAGGTCATCCCGCTCACGTTCTTCACCGCGCACGGAACAGAGGTACACAGACTCGCAATAAACCAGCACGACAAGTAGTAAGAATTACAACGTACTTCGCGTTTTACAGATTTTCATCTGTTTTCAAACGTAAAGTACTTCTGTGGAGCGTGGAAAGTGTGTAGAACAAGCAGATATTGTATTGCTAACCACTCTGATAACTTGGAATTTGTAAGTCTGTAAAAGAAGTGGGCCAGGCTATAAATAGTATCATAAAGGCGTCAAGTGGCCCACAGTGGGATTGCGCAATTGATACTGGCAGAGAATGAACACGTCTATCCAACGTAGAAAGGTTAGCACAGCGGTCTAGTGCGCCTGTCTTACACATAATGAGCAGTCTGCAGTGAGCAGGAGACCGTGCGTTTGACTACACGGACTTTCAAGTACCTTTACAAAGTCTATCACTGAGTTTTGTTTCAAGGATTCAAATTGTTGATTCTCTTCGTTCCCCCTGCCCCCCTCTAGGTGCAGGACGCCGACTCCACGTCGTACTACAACATGGCCGAGGTGCACGAGGTGGTGGAGCGGGTCGCAGAGGTCTTCACCAACTGGCCAACCGAGTGGGGAGAGAAACGCGCAGAGTTCATTGCGGTCGTCACGCCCTACACAGCACAGGTGGGTTTCACAGGCGGTCTTAAGAGGCAGGACATTCATTTGTCTAACTCTACACCATTTAGTGTAATGTTTTTGTTCCTATATGTAGATACCAACATTGTGTTGGTGACACAAAAACTTATATTTTATACACACGAAGTGCTACGTTTCGGAGAAACGTTTCCCCTTCAACTGGCGAGTGCGCAGAACTATTGCGCATGTTCTTGAACCAAGGCAAGGCCATCATCCCGTACTGACCAAGCTACTTTGTTGTGTCGGGAACTCCACCCGATGCAACGCAGCGCCAAGAACATGCGCAATAGTTCTGCGCACTTGCCAGTTGAAGGGGAAACGTCTAGTAAAAGATGTTTTAGTTCCTATTATAAATAGCACTCAGTGCATTATGTGACTGGGTGACAGAAATTGCCTTGTTTGTCTGTAAGAGACAGGTGTTTCTGCAGGTGCAGCGTGTGCGTGTGGCTCTCAGGCGCAAACACAAGGCACTGGGGTCCGTCTGTGTGGAGAGAATCATGAACATGCAGGGTGAGTGCTTATGCTCATAAATATTCATCAGGTGTTTGCTATGCACTCGAGAAATACTGCTGCAAAACTCGGCCAATGAACATTTCTAGTATCACACAATATATTGTAGACTGCAGCTCAGATTATGAATGTAGCAAACATTCAACTCTTTACAAACATCACTTCCTACCTGTCAATATAAGGGGACGAGTGCGTCATCATGATCCTAGTGTCTAGCTATAGAGTTGAAGTATCATCAATGTTAGTATTGAAAGGATAAAATCCTGGCAAGACTTTTGCTCTTGTCGCAAGAGCTTAAGCTCTTGAGACAAGAGCGAAAGTCTTGCCAAAGTCAAAATGACAGGTTTCAATAGGGATGAAAATAAAAAAATGGCTCCTTTCATGTTTTAGACTCCAGCGTCAAGAAAATTCACAATTACAAATTTCTTTATCCATGAAAACATGTGTCCTCTCCAGGTATATAGCTGCAGAAAACAAATTACAATTCCATACATTCAGTCCATTTTTGCTGTCAATAGTTGATAATGGAATATTGGATATAATTTGTTATTGTGTGTGTAAATAACATCTATGGATGATTTATTGCAACGTTTTGAATGTTTACATTGAATATTCATAATTAGCTAACTGATATCCAACATTATAAATTGATCATAAAGCTATCATATGGGCAAACTGCATATATCTCCCCTAGTGCAACACTTTGCTGCAATTTATCATGCACTTAAAACAATTAGCTGTGATGTTGTTTGTACAAATTTTCATTTACAATTATAGCAGCTTCTTTAAAATGGTCTGTTTTTGTCATAGAAAAAACAAAAGGTATTGACCTTCATCATATATAAATTTCTGTAATTCAAGTTGTTTATCTCTTGTTCAAATTCTCTAAAAGAATTAGTATAAGCAGTTTATCAGAGTTACTTTTTCTGTTATTCTATATTGATTCCTTGTTTATACAGGCTGAAATAAACAAATCTAATTAGTTTTCTGAAGAATAGCGATTGTGTTTTTAAGATGGAAATTTACAAAAAAATTTATACTAGTTCACAGTATAATCATGTTTGTATAGTCTTTGATTTAAGTTTCGGTGAAAATTCTTGTTGATTTCCTTTAAGTATATTGTATCACGTATTAATTAAACAACATGCACAATGTATTATTTGGACATTTAATTTTTGATCTCTTGTCACAAAGTAGAGCCATTTTTTTTTATTTTCACCCACAGGTATCTATATATTTGAATCAATATCATCCATGTTGTTTCCCCTAGGCAAGGAGTTCCGTGCTGTGTTCCTGTCTGCGGTGCGCACGAGACACATCGTGGACGGCCCTGCGGCGGCGGCGGGGGCGGCAGGGCGGGGGGAGTGTGACGGAGACGCGCCTAACGACTACGGCTTCCTCAGTGACCCCAAACTGCTCAATACCGCGTTCACGCGCGCTCAGAGTCTCGTGAGAACTGAACCTTCTCTCCCCCATGTTGAATCATGTTACCACAAATTCTGATACTATGAAATACATTTGTTGGCATCACTTCTTACAGTTATTATGATAGGCATGATAGATATAATAGTATTTATATTGAGAAAAATTTGAGCTTATCACTTTGAAGAGTGCTCAACCATGTGAATGGCAGCGAGATAGAAACTGATGTCAATTGACTCCAGCACTGAAGATTGACTCATAAAACAAATTTGTATGCAATAAACAACGTGAAAGACTTACATTTAATCATTTTCTATAATAGTACAGTGTATTTACATTTACATTGATGCTACTATCCATTTATCGTATACGCACATGACGTGTGATATGGTATTCTTTAGTACGTAAATGTAAGCTGCATTTGCTAAAAATACGCGCGTGTGTAGGTTGCGGTTGTGGGTGACCCGGTTGCGCTGTGTGCGATCGGTGACTGTGTGAATCAGTGGCGCGCCTTCCTCAAACACTGCCACCAGCTCGGCTCCATATTCCCAAAAACAGTGAAGCTCGAACAGATTAAAAAACAGGTGAATACTAATTTTCATGGTTTTCTTTAATAATTTTTTTCTGCTTGTTCCTGTTTGATCCAGTTTTTTTCCAAGCCCCTACGTTGTGTTTTTAGGTGGACAAAATGCTGTGGGTCCAAATCAGTCATCCATCTCTTTGTGTTGAAGTTGTATATCGTAAAGCAATATTCCTATGAGGATGATTCTATTAAACATCATTTTATAGCCCGTGCATTAGACATACAGCTATATTTTGCAATAATATTAATTATAAAACATGCCTCCGTTCCTTGCGTAGACTACTTACGTAAGCCCATTGTGTTTACCGTGGTTAATTACACGACGTTAGTAGCAATACAACGGGGGCGTTGTGTTCATTCACTCTTGATTTTGCTTCCTCTATTTAGGCCCGGTTTTCAGTACTTTCAGTATTTTGATTTCTATGAGCCCCCACGTTTTTCCTTTGAGTCACCACGTGTTTTTCCCATGAGCCCGATGTTGTTTTCAGGTGACCGCCCTGAGCCTGTCGTCTGCCCCCGAGGGCGCCAACCTCGCGGCTCTCACTGAGCAGCGTGACCACGGCAACCACGCCGCTGCCATGACGACCGATGACAGTCCGCCACCAGCCCCCACACAGGTACACACTCACAGCATTGTCATACATTGCCAATCACTTTATTTCATCAGAAATAAAGACATGATACAAAACTGCTACTGATAGATTTCAACTATTCCGTAAATCACTGGCTGTAGCTACCTTCAGTTAATGCCACTTAGGCCTAGTTCTATAAATAGATTTCTAATGGCTTCCAAGGAAAGTGGTTGAACCACTGCACAAGCTCTTCCTGATGTGTTTAAGACAGTATTTGCTTACAATTTTATTTACAATGGTCTGTTTCATATGCAGGCTGTGATCCCAATTGTGGAGACCGCCACGAAAGGCGGCCATCTTGAGGGAATCCCCGGGGATTCCCAGTTGCCAGCCCCTGTGGAGGTGATGCGTCTGCTGGCTGCTGACGAGGCTCGGAGTCGCGGCCTCCTGCCCGGGTACGACGTCGCTCTCAAGGTCAAACAACGCCAGGTGCGCATTGGTCATCTCCAATTATTGTTTTATATTTTTATAGATAACTCAAGCAAATCACCTTCATGTTACTTTGTATTATTTATCATTATGATAACTCTAGATTTCTAATAACTTGGATTTTTATGGCTTACTTTTAAGTTAATTTCAAATGGTGTGTGTAGGTGGTCCTGGTCTGTGTGCCGGTGGGGGGCGTGTCTCCAGACTCGGACGACGAGGACGTCCCATCTGTGCCGCTGACCGACGGTCAGATGGAATACAACACACACCAGCTTCGCGACATGGCGGCGCAGGACCCAGGCCGCTTCCTCAGGTTGGGTTCTGTCATTTAGTTTGGCCTCGGGGGTGGGGACCATTAGAGGAAGTTATTGGCTCCAAACCTACTTCTAACACTGTGGGGACACGTACGTTTTACATTGGAACATAGTAGACATAATTATCTCATCATATCTCTCTTGATTCAGTATGTGGCTCATGAGTAGATTAGGTGTCAAGGTCATGCAGGTTGTTGATGTTTTTCTTTTGGAATTGGCCGGTAAAGGAAATTAATTTTATATGTACATACTAAATATAAACAGGGTTTTCGGAATTTTGAGTTCACTTTTATGACTTTTAAGGGATCAAAACTAAGCCTGAAGTTCTCTAACCAGCATTTAATTGATTGTATGCTAAATTGTATAAGTATTTGGTGTGGATGTTTAGATAAAGTGTATGTAACTCTAAATCTCTTATCTTGTCTTAATTCATCCATTCTTGCTATAGCAAAAATGACATCAGGGAACCCTGCGGTCCGTCTGTTATTTATAAAAATTAGAACTACAGTCAGTTGAAAGACTAATCGAGTAAATCATCTCGGCAGTGTGTGGCGGCTGCTGACTGCTGTGGGTTCAAAGGTCACAATTGTAGATCATCACCTATGTTTCTCCACAGATGTGAGTTAGAGGTGACCCCCGGCGGGTTGTGTGCGCGCCCCCTGGCTGACTGCGCGGTGGCGCGGGTGTGGGTGGGGTCGTGGGAGCGCGCAGCCATGGGCGCCAGCGGAGACGAGGTGAGCACAGTAACATGCTTGAGACAATTGTAAAATTGAGTATCTGGTATTGAAAAAGAGACTGCAGATCTTGAAACTAGTTAAAAATATTTTGTTACTTTGATTTGTATATTTGATAAATAAAGCAGTGAGAAAAAAAATATATTACAAAATGCTTTAGACAATATTCGAGGTAACCAACTGATATATTTCCTAAAGTGTTTGAAGGAAAGTGAAATTTACTGTGAGACAACAGAAAGTATGAGATAGTACTATTGAGATATTAAAGTTATTGTGCAGATTGCCTGCATTAAACTTTATGTATATAGATGGCATTTATGCTTCTCGAGACTTCATAAAAATGCATTGGTCACTCTGAAACTTGCCAGCCTTGAATTACGTTAACAACACTGAAAGTTTGAAATCAGCCAGCCCTGGTAAAAATGTAGCTGGCCCAGGGTGAGTGTTTATTTCGCCGTATCTGCTCTAGGTTTTGGTTGAGCTGCTCACCGAGCCCGAGTGTGATCTCCATGACGACGACAACATCACCTTGACAACCGGGCGCGTTGTGGGCGTCATAACAACACACCACCAGGTAGATATTGTAAACATCACTGTACAGTCTGTGATTGGTAGTGTTGCACAGAGGTAAACTTATTTGAATGAAGGAACTTTGAATGATATATATGTGTTTCCCAGTGCTTGCAGATATATTTATTTAGCAACCAGCTAAATGATGTAAATTAGAAACTATTTATTGTAACGCCACGCAGACACCCGAAAAACTGGAGGTCTTGATTGGTTGTGGCCAAAGTAAACTTATTTGAATGAAGGTTTCTATTAGCTAAAGGACAGTGAGGTAGAGAGGTTGCTTCAAAAGTAAATTTATATCTGTTTTTCTATTAGAAGGGATTTTCTAGATTTTTGTTTTTTGGTGGAAATCGTATTAAATTACATGACAGCTCCGAAAATTTGGCAGTTCTTAAATTTTACAACGTTTAATCTTTATCATCAATAAGAAATAAATATAGTAATGTCGTTGTTGTGATATATGTATTTTATTCTGCATTTGTTCGTGGCCAATTCTAACTTCATGGGAGAATTGAAGTCGATGTTGAAATACAATAAACGCTCGATTTTCACTCGTAATAAAGCAACGTACTGCGTTTTACCCGGAAATCAGAGTAACCAGCAGGATATAAATTCCATATAAAAAAATCAAAATGTATTGTTACCTGCACCAGCCGGTTGCACCTAAAAGGTTCTAGTATTCAAAGTATAGATGCAGATTCTTATTATCACACTTTGAGCCCATAATAGTCTACGTATTTTAAGAAATCCATCGAAACACCCCAGATCAAGTTAATAAAAATGCTCTTTATTATCGACATGCCACCTCTCTGCTAAGATATCTTCATCGGAAAGCGTTATTACAAATTTGCAACGATGAGGCGCGCTTGACTAAGGCTGATTCGTTGAAACCAGCATACATATGCATAAATTATGATAATGAGCTTGTGTAGCGCTACTCTTAATCGCATCGCGAAATGGTCGGTGTTGACATGTTACGGTGTGTAATAAAGGCTAATTATTGATTAATACGTCATCATTTCTCGTGTTAGCGTGATGTATGATGACGAAATGCACATCGATATGGCGGATGTTACAAATTTTGTTTAGTATTTTTTACATTCTTCTTAAATTACATCGTTATTTAAACGTGTTAGTGTTTAATCCTGTTGTATAAATTTTATTCGTTCGAGGAGGTGGCAATATCATTATTTTACAAGCCGGATTTCCCCAGATAATCTTGTTTTTGCACATTGCATGTGAAGTGCCAAGTCAATCTCTAATGAAATTGATAACTGTAATAAACTCGACGAAGCTGAGAAAGTGGCGCCATAGGCGCCGAGTATGCAGGCCGGAGGGGGGGTTGGTGTGGGGGGGGGACCCCCTCTCCTTGGGGGGGCCTAGGGGGGATCTCCCCAGAAAATTTTGAAAAATTTGATAGTTTATGGGGCTTGTAAACATTGATTATTGTCATATTCATCTTTGGGATTTTGATGCCAATGCACTCGATATCTTTAGGTTTTGTTTCTAGCATTTCATAGTTTATATCTTGATGGATAAACATACATACTCCTCCCTTGGCCTTGGTATTATTTTCTATTTCTTGTGGGTATTCTGTTCTCTGGATTTTTTGGGCTATAGGATTCTGTTCTAGAAATTTGTATAGTTAAATTTATTTTCCTAATGAAATTGAGAGTCTTAATTAGAACTGAGGGCGGGAATAAATGTTGCTAAATTTTATCTATCTAGTTTCAAACGTCTTTTTTAGCAAGCATATTTCTATGGCTGATGACAGGTTTTACAACCCTTTCCATTTGACTATTATGGAAAATGTCCTCAAGGTTGTACATGATAATCATCTAAGAAATTGAACAGAGTCTTAATTAAAAAAGGGAACTGAGGGAGGGAAAATAAATGTTCGTTGCTAAACTTAAATCACACAATAAAAAACACAGACGTACAAGGTCATTTTGACAGTTTTATGTGCAAGACTTTCTGGAGTCTTTACAAATGCCTATTTCTTTACACAATTTGTACACAGGTATTCAGAAATGCATCTAGTTTCTTATTTTCTTTGTTCGTATATTTTATTCCAACAGATGCGATAACTTTAATAAAAACAAGCAATGCGTGTGATGTGAGAAATATCCTTCAGTGACTCACTTCATAATAAGTTTAAAATTGATCCGATGCGTGAATTTGTGATGGGTATGTTATTGTGACGATGATAATCCATTCATTTCACAAATATCTCCTGGCCAGGTCAATTCAAATACACCGCCATTTGCAATGAGATTTCCGTCGCTCCCATTTGGTAAAAGGACCCACAACACTGCACTCACGTGGCATTAGCCGTTATTACACCCAGTCACAGTTTGAAACAGTGCAAGGCAGATGAAGAGAAGCCTGTATATAAAAAAGATGAAGTACAGATTTGTGGAGACAATGCACAGCTTGTCCAGGCTGACTACTAATATATGTATCATGAACATCCATAGAGGAACTTCCCGATATGAAAGGGTTAAGAGACTAAATTTTCTTTTTTTCCTGATTTGAATAAACGTTTCGCCTGTAATTTAGGACTTGGTTGTTGGTCGGCTGGACGAGCACGGGGTCATGACCCCGGTGACCTCTGAACTGCCCCCGATGCACATCCTGATTGGTGGGCAGCACCTGGAGCGATGCGCCAAAGGCTACGTGTGTGTGCACGGCGCGCCGAGCCTGCGGGAAATCCACCACTACGAGCCCGTGGACCCGGTCAGTCCCGGCGACACGCTCTTTGTGTGCAGGTCAGTGAAACACACAAATCGGGGTTCTTGTGGAGGTTTATTGGCTTTTTTTTTCGTATAATTTGTCTCCTTGAATAAAGTAAGCTTGGTTACCAACCCAGCTCTGAAACTTTGAGTAATTCTTTAAGCAGTGGCTAGCAAGATGGCGGCCATCCTTGTGCATGAGAACATAAAGTGTTTGCTCGTTGCAGGCGGCTGGGCTGGCACGCGGGGCTGGCACGCCACCTGTGTGTGGTGGTGGGCGTCTTGCCCCGACCTGCCACCGACGATACATACCACGACATCCTCCGCATCATCCACAGGTCACCTCCCCATTACTGTTGATACAGTATTCGTAGTTTCATTTCCCATCAACCTCGTTATGAAGATAAATCAGTTTGCTATCTGCTAACTCAACAAGTATTTTACTGTTATTTCCACGGATTTTATGTAATCAGTTTCTAATGTTTAGATATTTTACTCAGTGTTTGCGGTTGCAGGCCTCCGGGAGATTTCAGTGAAGCGGTCAAAGACGAAGTGAATCAGCGCTTCCCCCCAGGATACGAGATTCCGTCGTGCGCTCTCGATGGCAAACGGTTCGACTATAGAGCAAGGTGTCATTGTTGTTGTTATTGTTTTTTTGTTCCTGTTGTTTTTCTTAGAATAAGAATAAGAGTAATTTATTTTGATAATAAACATTTACAGAATTTGTATAAATGTATAATCATAGCAATAAGATATAAATAAAAATAAAGTTGTGTGGACTAGAAAATTAAACACATTATTAAAATATCACAGTCTTCCAATATGTAAACAAACCACTATAAGTATAAAACTGAGACTTAGTAATATCTTGCACAAGATTGTTCTCAGAGGACTCTAATCTATTTATAAATCCAGTAATAGCATTCCTCAATACTATATCAAAATGATGAACATTGTAGTCTAAAAAAGTTCTTGATATACTTATACTGATGCGGTGCTTAAGGTTCATCAGTATCCTAAAAACTCTATTATAAGCAACCTTAATACGACGCAGAGAATCTGCAATAAAATTACACAACAGTTGTGAACAGTAAAAGCTAGTGCAATAAGTCTTAAAAAGGTGAGTCTTAACATCATCGCTGCATGACTTAAAATTATGAATAACACTGTTGCCCTGAGAGTATAAATTGCAACGCAACTTGGAACATCAGAGTCATCTTTACAATCACTTGTCATAATGACACCTAAGTACTTATATTTGTCGACAAGTTTAACCGGCTGACCAAGAAGTAATAATTTAGGTACTTTAGGCATGAACAAAATCTTACATCTGATACACATATAAACAGTTTCCTTGACATTAAATACAATCTCAGAAGTACTAGCATACTTCTCACACACAAGAATAAGATGTTGAAGAATACTTATAGATGGGGCAATAAGAACTGTATCATCACCGTACATTAAATGATTGATACATAAATGATTGATAAAACACCCAACCTTAAGATCATTGAGAGCACTAGATAAGTCATCAACATATACATTGAAAAAGTGCGGTGAAATGGCTCCGCTCTGCCTGGTACCGTTTGATGATTTAAAAGCTTCACTGACACTTGATCCCCATCAAACATAGAAATTTTGACTAGTATACCAATAGATAAGAATCCTGACAACAATTACAGGCATTCCCCTTTTTAAAAGCTTGTCAAAAAGCACCCAAAAATATAGCCGGTCAAAAGCCTTGGAAGCATCAAGGTAGCAGATAAATAAAGGGCTAGACATGCTTTGGTAGAAATCAATAACATGCTTAAACGTAAAAGTACAGAGATCTGTAGAATGCTTACTCTTAAAACCAAACTGATTATAGCATTGTAATAAGGCAATCCTGGTACCTATTTAGAATAACAGTCTCAAAGATCTTAGATAGAATAGAAGTGACAGCAATAGGACGGTAATTATCTTTACTCTCCAAGTCCCCCTTCTTATCTTTAACAATAGGCGTAAGGAAAGTATCCATAAAATCAGTAGGGATATGCAACCATACAATTAAACAACATGCAAACATAAACAACCAAACTATCAGGTCCAAACTTGAAATGTTCACTCTGGAGTCCATCTCTACCACTGGCCTTACCACCCTTAAGTTGCCTGATAGAAGATCTGACCTCGTCAAAAGTAAAATTATTCTCAGGTAGAGTATATTTAGAAAGTTCATTCATTATACGTGACTTTAATCTTGTATCCTTAGAAGAATTAAGAATAGACTCATAATGATCCTTCCATAAATTACATATATTCTGCTCACCTGACACATTCTCTGTAGTAAAGGCAACATTATTATTACAATCACCCTTAAGTTTCTTCATCTCCTTCCAAAACTGCTTGGTATCCTTAGAAAGTAACTTACGAGCTAAGCTATCAGCATGATTCTTACTTAGATTAGCCTTACAGAGTCTGAGTGTATATTTAAAATATGCTCTGGTCTTTTTCATATCATCAAAAGTTAATCCCTGCCCTACGAACCCAATGTAAAAAAGCTTCCCTCACATCCAAGTGAGAAGCAGAACAGTAATCATTCCAGCCTGCTACTTGATTAAAATACCTCTTTTTACTAGAATTAACAAGCTGTCGGCTGGAATGAGACAGACTATTATGGTATAATTGATCAATAGCACTTATATGAAAGGGATTATCACAATCAACATCACAACAAAATAAAAGATTACGATCAATAACAACATTATCAAGATATTCCTTGGCAAGGTCACTTAATTCATCCCAAGGAACTTTATCACACGAAAAAGAACCAATTCAAATTCACTGCAATTGTTTTTTATTATTGCACTTGTTTATTATTAGTTCATGTACATGGTATGTCACAAATGCATAAAATTTCCAGTACGGCCATCGGCCCTTTCGGAAATAAAGATTGAAGATTGAAGATTGAAGGTGGGGGTCAATAACGCCAGCAGACACTGTTATGACCCGTACTCAGAATCTTTAAAATTCAGTAGATTTGGTATACAGCACTTGGTCTCATGATAGTTTTGTTTTATGTTCTTTTTGGCTGTGCAATAATCACGAAAGAGAATTTTTAAAAATAATATGATTTAAACGTTTTCAAGCTCTATAAATAAAAAAAATAAAATAAAAATAAAAAAAAACAAAAAAACTATCATGTACTCAGAACCGAATTGCAAGATGGCTACCTATGAAAAGCTCATTAATATACAGACCTGCCAACTATTCCGAAATTTTGGAATTCTTCCAAATTTGACACTGATTCCGAACCTTCCGAACCTTCAAAGTCGCAATGAATAAGACGTTGTACATTATGCTAAACAACACAGAATGGCGCTGACGTATGATAAATGCACGCGTGTCGTTAGAATAGCACGTCAACAAAATGGCGACCAGCTTTCAGATATTTCTCAAGTAATTATTGAATGAGAATGTGTGTGTTTTTTTCATAGATGAAGGAATGGTGCAGGTAAAGTATTCTACTTTTTGATAGGTAGGTGGGTGAAGTTTATTTAATTTGAAAGACAAAAACGTGATAATGTGAGTGAAAATTGAATGCAAATTCTAGACTAAAGGGTCTGACAATATAATTTGAGGTATCAATAGACTTGGTGAAGCCACGGCGCGAGGGGGGGGGGAGGGGGGAGAGTGTGAGAGGGGGAATACCCCCCTAAAATTTGGAAATGTAATTCATTTTTCTGCAATCTTGTGGTCTACCCTGATTATCACTTATTGAACACAATCTCGATATAAATATTTGACTTCTGGGGAGTCCGAGACTGATCAAGTATAGTCTGGTTACACCCAAACCTTGGTGTTTATTTTTAATCGAATATTTTGAGACCAAGTTAATTACACTTTTATGTACATTTTTACTTTCCAATGACCATTCTAAACACAGAACAGTGTTATAAAATAGTCTTATTTAGATATAAGTTAAGAATACATATTAAAACGGAAGATACTGAAATTTTGGCCTCGGAATACTGAAATTTCACCGAGAGAGTTTGGCAGGTCTGACTATATATCTTTGAAAAACTATGATAATGTAGGAATCGTGGCCAACCCCTAGAAATTTGTTGTGAAACAATAGTGTGGAACATGACAACCATGCACCCAAATGATCATAATTCATGGTGCGACCAAAACATCGGCCATCAGACCCCGACAAACAAACACGTTATATTTAGACATATGTTTATATTTTAAACAGGATAATAAGTTCAAATTTCATCTTGAGCTTTTGGCAATTGCTCTTGCCTTGTACAACATTTGTTGTGAACAAGGCAAGAGCAATTGCCAAAAGCTCAAGATGAAATTTGGACCTATTATGCTGTTTAAAATATAAACATATGTCTATCAGATCCAGGATAAATGAAGTTCTATCATACTACGTTATATTTGCTCCCGTTTGCCTGCAGGCTGGTGCTGACGCTGGGGCCCGGTCCGGCCCAGACTGCATTCTCTGTGGAGGGGATGGGGGACGGCAGCTTCCTACTGGGCGTGCACGTGGCCGACGTCACGTACTTTGTGCCGCCAGGCGGTCAGCTTGACCGCGCTGCGCGCAGCCGCTCCACACCCACAGCACACGACGGCCGCGCCAGGTAGACAAACTCCGCTTTACATGAATGTCATTTCAATAGCTCCAATCTTAAGATACGCATTTATTTATGGTAGAATTGAGTGAACTTCCTATGCAGCGTATGGTCTCATTATTTTCGGTGAACTTTGAATTTTTGTATAGAAGTTTATGTTTTATGTTTTGTGTAATGTTGCAGAAGAGTAGTAGAAGTTAATAAAATAATGCATGTTATCACGTTGGCTGTTGCAGCGGTGCGCTGCCCAGCATGCTGCCGCCGCGACTGACCGGTGACCTGTGCGCACTGACCCCCGCAGCTGACCGACTGGCGATCTCGCTCTTCTTCACCGTGGACATGCATAGCTTCGCCATCAAAAATGTGTGTGAATTCGTGTTTGATAACTCATTGTAACGATGATAATCAATTATTTGCAAAAATATACAAATAGCTTGTTCCTTACCGCGCCATTTGTAATATCCCATAATTTAACATATTAGCCTTTATCACACGTTGCAGTATTTTAAACACTGATTACGAAGCAGAGCAATGTAGACTAAAACCTTTATCGAAGCAAAAGTGCATGGTTGTGGTATAAAAGTTTCATTCGAGGCTGTTTCTTTGTGGTTAATTTCCAATGATGTCATTAGAAATAATAATATCTCCTTATCGCCAACGTGGAGAGTAGGTATTTTCCTTCAAAGTGGTATATGATATGCCATGTAAATTCTCGTAGAAATGTGAGTATTTTGCAATGTAAATTAGTAGCATAAAATGGATTGCCAATGCGCAAAAAAACATTCTTCTAAATTATAGTAAAATTATATCAATACCTTGCTTATTTGCCACACAATTTACATCGATATGTAAAGCTTATTCGCTTTAATTTGACATACTAGATTTTCACGTGAGTATGGGCAGTTGTTATGTCAGAAAAGTTGGTTGATAGAGAGGGCGATTTTGCCGAGAAAACTTCGGCGTAGACTCCGATACTGTAGACCATGTGTTAAAGGAAAATGACGATTAATGTGCCCGTACGTGTTTTCCGCAGGCGTCGCCGATGTGTTCGATGGTGCGCGTGTCTGTGGCTCTCTCCTATGCTGACGTCGAGGCTATGCTGACCGCCCCGCCGACAGGGAATGACACCGTAGCTACAGCGGTCAACGCGCTCTACACAATCGGTGAGTGTAACACGCGATGTGTTCCGCAATATTCAGTGATTTATTAGAAAATCATAATATTAAGCGGTACAAAATGCAGAAATCTTCCAACTGGATATCAAGATTCAAGTCATGTATCACAAATTCAGTGGGAAAATGCATGACTATGAATTAAAAGTATTGATAGATTATCGTTTTAAAAATTCTACTTTACATAATGACATTGTCAAACCAAATAATAATAATCCATGCTAAAAAAGGCAAATACATAACTCATACTCTACCAGTGATTTCATTGGCTTGACCGAAAAAAACACGCTCACGAATAAAGCCGATTTGACAGTTTTAGATTTGTGACAATAACTTTTCTGGAGCCTTCGTTAACTGTTACTTCTTTACATAAATATACATGTGTGTTCAGAATCGTATCGGCATTCTTATTTTCAGCAATTGGTAACAAAATTATAGTCGGATTTCTCTAGAACATTCTCCAAACATCGAGCTGGTCCGCCCCTCGATTGAAAATGACTATCGAATGCTGTCATTTTAAAAGTTGTGATTCTGGCACTTCCAGTCATTGTATTATAATATTGCTCGTGACTATCAAAAAATGCATTAGCAGAACAAAAATATATATGGGAACACTTACATTGAAGGATATACAATGCGTAATACGTTTCTAAACTTTAATTTCATATGTTTGATGTTCGAAATGTCCAAAAACATGACAGGGTTGACTTCGGCCGTGAATATTGAGTTATAAATGGTGCTGGCAGACCTGTCCTTTGGTAGCTCGTTACAAAAACGGTTTATGTAATAACTGATGTGTGAATTTGTGTTCAATAACTCATTGTAACGATGATAATCAATTATTTGCAAAAATATACAAATAGCCTGTTCCTTACCGCGCCATTTGTAATATCCCATAATTTAACATATTAGCCTTTATCACACGTTGCAGTATTTTAAACACTGATTACGAAGCAGAGCAATGTAGACTAAAACCTTTATCGAAGCAGAAGTGCATGGTTGTGGTATAAAAGTTTCATTCGAGGCTGTTTCTTTGTGGTTAATTTCCAATGATGTCATTAAAAATAATAATATCTCCTTGTCGCCAAAGTGAAGAGCAGGTATTTTCCTTCAAAGTGGTATATGATATGTCATGTCAATTCTCAGAAATATGAGTACTTCCTATCCTATCCTATCCTATCCTATCCTGTGTTTATTTGTCATCTGCTGCGGGTGTCCCAGGTACTGGGGTAGGCAGCAGGCGGCCCGCATTTTTGACTCCTAATCTCCATTCCGTCTTGTTATGTGGGTCAGTCCGGTCTAGGCGATGTAAATTAGTCGCATAAAATGGATTGCTTATGCGCAAAAAAAGGTTCTTCCAAATGATAGTAAAATTATATCAATACCTTGCTTATTTGCCACACATCGGTATGCAAAGTTTATGCACTTTAGTTTGACATACATGAGTATCACGTGAGTATGGGGAGTCTTTCCGTATGAAAAGTTGGATGATAGAGAGGGCGATTTGCCCGTGAAAAAGTCGGAGTAGACTTCGATCTGGTAGAGTATGACTTAAAGTACCTCATTTTAAAATTTTTTGCGGCTCACGGATATTTAGACGCACATTTGTAGAATGGTATTCGACCACTTGATTGTCGTGTCAATTGTGAAATTTAGCATGCTGACGTCTGATTTATCCGAACGAACTCGTTCGGATAAATCAGACGTCAGCATGCTCAATTTCATGATTTCGTTAGGGTAAATCAGACGTCAGCATGCTCAATTTCATGATTTTGTTCGGGTAAATCAGACGTCAGCATGCTCAATTTCACGATTGACACGACAATCGAGTGGTCAAATACCATTATATCATGACTAAAATTCACACTAAAGGAGTGTCTGTTTCGTTTTTATTTTTAAAAAAAATCATATCATAACGGTCTCTTTGCCATTTTGAACATGCAGAACATGAAGAGGCTGTATAGATAATGTGACGTTACTAGTCTAGTTTAGACTAGTGGTGTCCATGCGTGCAGTCAAACGTACAATTGAGCACGCTGCTCGACCAATCAGAGTGAGTTATTGGGTGTGATTTTTGCACGGAATGATAGAATGGTGTATAACGCAGCGTGCGGGTGGCGCGAGAAGCGGCTCGGCGCGGCCGGCTGTTTCCTCGGTGACGCCGGCGCGGCAGCCATGATGGTGGCTGAACTGACAGTGAACGCCAACCACAACGTGGGGCTCTTCCTGGCCGCGTTTGCTGGCGACGCGCTGCCCCTGCTGGCCCAGCCCCGGCCCCCGCGCGAACAGACAGAACTGTGGAAAGAGGTCAGACGCACAGGCTGATAGAGATAAAGCTTAAGTTAACTGTATGATGCAAAGTAAGCAGTACTGTTCATATGTATGTGTGTTTGCAGAGTGGGTTATTGCTACGACCAGGTCTAGGATAAAAGCCTTGTGTATTTTTAAGTCAAAATACAGCCTAGAAGTAAAAACATTCTGCATACAAATGTAGACGGGAAATTCTATAAATGTTGCACTGAATGACAAAAACTGGCCCAAAGTAGAGTTTCAAGCCCCTTTAACTGTGTGTTGTAAAGCCTGTTTATTACCATGTACAATCATCTTGGGCTCTTAGCTTGAAAGAGATTTGTCTGATAATAAGCGAAAATTTATTTATCAATTTATCCTACAATCATTTGAAATGACAATATATCTAGTGTTTTTAAACAACAATCTGTCATGATTGGGCAGTTGTTTGTGGCTGACGCGGTGACAACGACGGTGCTCACGTGGCCGTGGCTGGCGCCGCCTGCGCGGTGCGTGTGTCGCGGTGCGTGCGCGTGCGTGACTTCGGAGGTGGAGGAGCGCGACGCCGTGGACGTGAGACTCGACGTGTGGGCAGAACTCACACGCGCCAACCCGCGCAGGTGACATGATACAATGTTAAGGGTAATGATCTGTTTTAGTGTGGCGAACGCTCAATCGAGCAGCCTAGGCACCACTCGCGCAAGCTAGTGTTATCTCCACACTAAAACAGACCATTACCCTTATATTGTTTTTCCCGTTTTTTTTTTACTGTCTGAATTCGTCAAATTACATTTATCATCGCTCAGGGAGCCGCAGGTATAGATACTATATGTCCACAAGCAAGAGTCCATGGTTAAGGAATATGTTGCCCAATGTATATTCATCGCCGAAATGGTTCGTGGGCTTAGTGTTCGAATATATGCCCCTGGGCTTTTTGAGTGGGAATTTGTCACCTTTGAAAGGTCCAAAAAGTGCTGTTTTTCGGTTATGAGTGAATGGGCTATAATGCGCAAGAACATGGTACATCAAATTGGTGCCGACATCGATGATAGAGCATTTTGTTAGTAAGTGACCATACTCTACATAGTAATGTGAGTGACCGGTGGTGCATGTGGTTTGTAGGTGCGGTCAGTTGGTGCAGGATGCCAGTTTGCACCCGGACCAACAGGTGGCCCTCCACTCCCTGCAGAGTATCCTGCCACGAGAACGCCTCATCTGCTCCGGAGATCACAACTGCGAAGAGTGGTGAGACAATGAATATTATGCAAATGTGGCTCATAGTTGGGTAAATGTGATGCAGCTATTTTGGAGCCTTGATTCAATCAACATATTTTCCTCTACAAAAATGGCTTAAAACACACAAATTTCTCTCGCAATAGCCATTTAATAGACACACATTGGAACTCTGAATGTCTTTGAAAGTAGAGTCGAAATGGCATCTGATAGCATGTTGAAAATTCATGTGAGTGGCTGACCTATTCATTACATTGGTTTCCAGGAAGTTGAGAAAGATAATATAGTGTGTGAACCAAATACCAATGACCTTGTGTAGACGTAGCCATCTGATGATGTGTAGCTCGCACCATCACATTGCAAGGGCATGAATAGAAGGAAATCATATTTGTCCATATAAATATTATAAACACCTTTTGGTGGATTTACAGGTACTAATGAATAAACTCAATGTAAACATTATATATTTGGAGTAATTGGGAATAAATGTCCATAAGATGTGGCCTTGCATTTTGCATTTCCAATTGTGTAAATAAAGAATCTTGTGATGATGTGTGGATTTGAAATCGAAAACGAGCATTTCAGTCTTTTCAGATGTAATTTTGAAGATGAAAATGTACATTGGTGCATGTGTGATCAGTATCAAAGAGTAATTTTCGATAAATTGAAGGTTTAAGCTTACACTTCTAAGTTCTAAGTGAGACCGAAAACTTAGAATTGTAAGTTTAAACCTTGTATTTATCGAAAATTACTTACTCTATAACGAAATTGCGATGAAATTGTCTGCTGCCTGCTGTAGGTCGCACGCGGGTCTGCGTCTGGACATCTACACGAGCTTCACGGCGCCGCTCTCATGCTACACAGACCTCGTGGTGCACCGCATCCTCAAGGCAGCCGTCCGCGAACTGCCCAGTCCACACAGGTACACAGCCTCCACAAACTGCCCAGTCCACAGCCCTCCAGGCCCAACAAATATGCTTGCACAGAAGGAATAGGATGTGTTCTGTGCATTCTGAAAGTTTCTTTCATTTAAACAGCATTTTTATGTAGAGCAATGTAAAAAGCCGCTTTAAACCAAAAAACCACGTCAAAGTGAGAAATGTAAACCGAATGATTTTTGTCAGACGTAACTTTACGGTGCACGTAAGACTTGACTTTTGACTTGATATTTTGTTAGCTGTGAATTAAAATTCATTGTATATGTATCATTGTATAACACACTGGACAGGTTTTAGAGCAGACATTGCTAATAAAATTTTCCTGAGGTTTTAACTTTGGCGATGTTAATACAGCAAATACCATGCCTTGCCAAACAATCATATTTCACAGTGAACCCATGTGCGCCAAATGCTGCTCTTCCTAACAAATACGCTACACATTCCAGACGTTATCTTGTTTATGTTCAATACAGCACACGTGCATTTGTTGTCACTGCGTAAACAGGAAATGGAAGCGAGGGTTTTCTTGAGAAGAGGTGGATTGTGTAGAGTGCTCGGAGTGAGGCTTTTGATGATCATCTTTGAAGCTTTCTCTGAATTTGAGTTGCATTTGCTAACAACTGTTAACTAGGATGATGCTTATATTTATTATTAATATCTATTATATAGCAGCAATTTACAAGCTCATATGTTTTACATATTTTGGGATATACTTGAGTAACAGCAAACATATTGTGTTTTTCAGTCAGTCACAGATTTCTCAGCTGATGCCTGATCTCAATCTCCAGCACCGCCGGATGGAAGCGTTCAACACCGCCAGCCGGTCAGTCCCACTTTACACACAATTTGAACATTCAATCCTAATCAAGCAAGCTGGTAAAAAAGGAGCATTGAATTTTGAACTTGAGAAACCACATGAGTGACCTGTTCTGAATATGCACATATATCACTAACTTCAAACTTGTAACTTCAAAAACATTTGAAAGGATTACATGATCAATACTGAAGACAATTTATCATTGATCGATACCTTCAAATGTGTTAGGCCCATTATCCATACTAGAGAGGTAGCGGCAGCGGCAAGCCAGGGGCTACCGCTACCGCTGTTCATATTCCATACATGAAATAGAATTTGACAGATTGATTGGTTGATTGTTTGGTTTGCTGTAGCGGCGTCTCCCTGGGGCTGTCACTGCGCGACCGGCCGGTGCGAGCCGACCCGGTCATCAGCGGAGTGACCTCTGACGCCGTGACCCTTGTGTTCCTGCCGACAAATGACCTCCCCGACCTCACGCTCTCTCTCACAACACTCGGGGCAAAGGTAGCGTAGCAGACGACCTTTACCTTCCTCGTCTATTTCGGAGTTAAAATTCAACTATGAACAAATTATTGAAAATTTTTGAGTTATTGGTCATAATCTAACACTGGAAATATGACTGTAATAGGGAATCCCATAGACCGACAATGAGGTATAGTAAATAAAGGGCTCCGCAAACTTGTTCCCATGTTGATAAAAAAAAAGGGAATTATATCATTGGATTTGTAAATGAGCGGGAAGAACATTTTGATGATGCCAATAGCAGTCGGCGAAACTGTCAATGAAGGTGAAATATAGTGTTGTGAAAAAAGAAATATGAACCAAAAACATTTTATACCAACACAATGAACACAAGAGTTACCGGTTGTTCAGGTGGTCGTGGAGACCACGGAGTCCCCGGCGGCCCTCACATGGTCCGTGTTTGTGTTCGACGCGGCGGCGCCCCGGTCCGCGCTCGCCGCCCCCGAGCTGTCCATCAACCCGCAGGCGCGCGTGGTCAGCGTCCCCACCCACGCCTGGGCCGCCGTGGTGAACGCGTGTCGCGGAAAGACACGCCAGGACAGAGCGCTCACAGACGTCATTCACCAGGTCAGTGCCACCAGCTGAAAGGGTATTGCATTTTGTTGCAGTGGGAGATAAGAAATTCTCACACTCCAGGGTGTATTTATGAAACAACCTGCCCCCCTGCCCCCCTCTCGGATATCAGAGGGGGTAGGTAGTTTTTTAGATTGAATATTTTACTTCTGAATATTTTCAGAATAAATATTTTACTGCTAGTGAAGTACAATAAAGTTATGTTGTAAAACGGCAAAAAATAATGTTTGTTTCACAAAGTTGAAAATAACTATTTTAGCCGAAGTCAAACAACCTAACCCCCTCTCAGATAATCAACTTGTCCTATCACACCACTTCTTTTGACCAATCGGCGCTCTTCGTTGGACAAGTTGTAAATATTGTAGTAAAAGTGGGCGGAGTCTAATTACTATGTTGCCCATATTTGGACAGTGTGATATGCAAAAATATCACTATCTTCGGCCATTCATAAATACACCCTGGAGTGTGAGAAATTTTCTTATCTCCCACTCCAACAAAATGCAATACCCTTTTTTTCCTACTTATTACGCAAATTATTTATAACAATGGGATAGTCAGTGAGTGGTCATTTCAACTGCACTTTATGCAGTGAATGGACATGGTGTTGTCATTGGACACACTGGTCAGTATGTGGCCAGTAGCCGGTCAAACTTACTGGCTAGACCAGGAGGTTAGAGAATGCAATCATTAAACAGTCAGTAGGCACCTCTCCTGTGGAAATGCCATATTTGCACAATGCCATCTTACGCCGGCTGCCACCAGGGTTTGATAGGAAATACTTGTGCAATTTTTATGATACAAGAGGATCTCATTTTGTTGTGAGATGAGACATGTGCCATAAAACAAGAATTTAATGACGCCATTTGACATATGGCCTGAAGAAGTTCTTGCGATAAGAACGAAAGCCTTGCCAAAAGTGAGTTCTACTGGTTAATAATGGCAATCAGTGTTCAATC
This sequence comes from Streblospio benedicti, assembly GCA_019095985.1. NCBI lineage: Eukaryota > Metazoa > Annelida > Polychaeta > Spionida > Spionidae > Streblospio > Streblospio benedicti. The sequence continues at coordinate 3,457,562 of CM032669.1, read as the reverse complement.
TTTGCGCCATGTGACGTTTCAGGTGTGTGGTGTTGTGAGTCAGCCGGAGGACGACCCTGTGTACGTGACAGAGGTGCGTCCCGAGCCGCGAATGGCCGCCGAGCCCAGCGCAGCCGCAGTCGACCTCGAACTCCACCAGGGTCAGGTCCTCAGCACACAGGTGAGGCGCAAAGCCGCAGTATTATTTTGTGACAGAATGTAAACTTCTATTGTGTTCCATTATATAAATGTTGATTCAACAAGATAGTGCAAAGAACTATTTATATTTATGGGCAAAGCCATTACTCATTTAATAGACAGTGCATATGAGCCCTTTGGCTTAAAGCCTTTCTACAATCAATGCACTCAACAGGCTTGCATCCATTGTGTGTTCTTTTGAAATGTTTCGTTGTATCTTATTGTTTAGGTGACATGGAAATACAAAAATGTCACTTTTTATGAAGTAAAAAGTAACTTTAAAAAGCATCAATTGGTGGTATCAAAAAAGTTACATTTTGTAGGTAGATTTAATCATATATATATTACAATGTATATGTATTATATTTATTTATATATTATTTTTATATATTTAAATATATTTTTATCAAGTATAGTGCAACAAATGATGTATTTTTACATTTTTGCAAGACCTACAAACAGTTATGATTCACCATATCGTCCTCCCCCCCTCCCCCCTGCCCCTCTGCCTTAAGGGGGAAGCCTAGAACATTTTTTTACTTTTCTAATTTTTAGTTGATATAGATGATTTTTATAAACATTGGTGTAACATGATTTAAGATTTTTTCTTAATTTTTTCAGAAGTGAAAATTTAAAAAAAAAAGTTTTTAAAAGGCATTTTTTGTGAAATAATGACATCTTTAGGTACATATACTGAATCACTGATGGTGTGTCATTAGATAGAAACACATCTCTTCTATGGAGGACATATTTCTTTAAATCACTCCAGCCTTAGAATTTTTAAATATATCCTTTTAATGAAAAAATAGTAATTTCAAATATGATTCCAGATTTTATGACAGATATTACAAAATGGCCTTTCCACAGCTCATTAGTAATTCATTATGTGTGTGAATATTCATGAAGGAGATTACGGACTACTTTTGGCTCCAGAAAACATCACATCACATTGATCAAAGAATATAACAAAATTATATCCATCATGAAAAGTTGATTCAAGGAACAAGCACAGCACATATCTTTAACTTTGTTTAGTATGTAAAGAGCATTAAAAAAAATTGGAGGATGATAATTATAAAACCCAAACAGATCATCAGAAAAACCAATGCGTGATACTGTGAAATGTTGGTAGCCTCACATTAGACTTTATTAATGCCTCACTGCAATCTTGGAATACAGCCATACCCTATTGAAAGGGATTATGAAAGCCATTAAGTAGTATAAGGAAATACAGTAGAACCTATCCTTTGTGAAGACCTAAGGTTTGACCGTACAGGGACCTCATTTCTACAGGCTGCCTATTAGGGTCTTATTTTCACAGAATGCATAAATAGTTTCAAGGTGATTATCTGACTTAATACATAGTTCTAAAACACTCAACACTCTGTTCTAAAAATTCTTGAGTAATTCATTGAACTAAATCATAAAAATGTCAATTGTATAAAATTTTAGAAAGGTATCACACCTCATGCAAATAGACTCTTCCATTTAATTAGAGCCCATAAACCAAAATAACAAAAACATATGTACAATATTAATCCTAAAATTGAAATAGGTAGGTCAACACAGTGGCAATTAATATGTCACATCAATACTTGAAATAATCCCAATCCATTTCATATGATCTCTAGTAGCTATAGTAGACAGAGATTCATATTTCATTGCAGTTCAAAACACAATATTTCTTACTTCCTGTAGTTACATGTATGTTTATTTTTTCTCTATAATTGATTGTTTTTAAATGGATGACAATGGACATAATAAGGATAACTCCCTATTCCCTCAGACACAGGAGCACATATATGTAATTAATGTTTAGGTGGTGTAACTAATACTGTCATGTTTCAGATGATGTTGGAATATTAATTGAATTTCAATCATACATGTTCATTACTGTGAGTGTTTATTTTCTCAACATTAACCGTTTATAAGTAAATGTTCTTGTAAGTGTCTGTGTGTTTTAAGCTGTCTTAAATGGTCTTTCTTAAATATCAAAACTATACCTCTCATGAGGGTATGTTTTATTGACACCCATATTGAATGTTTTTCATATTTCAGGTAATCTCCTACTTGAATGGAATGTCCATGGCCCACTTAGTTCATGAAGGGCATTATTTAACCTTTTAAAAGGAGGTTATTATTTTTCAGAACGTCCCTGTTGACCTATAAACACTCTATTCAAAGTGTTGGTGATTAACTCTAATGAATACAAGGACAAATGAAAAAAAAGAAGAATACATAATAATACTTGTCCCTTTTTTGACATAGCATTATTATTTGATTTGACAATGGCATTATGTAAAGTAGAATTTTTAAACGATAATCCATCAACACTTTCACTCAAATAACCTTGGTTAAATAGTAATATTGAAAAATTAAAATGTGAATTAATTTGTTTATGTGACTGCTGTTTTCTCCATTTTAATTTTATAGTCAATATTTGGTTGTATAGCTATAATAAAGCATTTAAGGTTCTTAGAATAAGTGTTCTTTAATTGTCACTTAAAAATACATAGGCACAATATCACATCTGTAAAATTAGTCCTATGTAATTGCCTTTTCTCCAAAATTTTGTAAGCATCCACAATATCTGAAATTTACACAGTTTTGAGTTGTCACTAATAATGGCAGATCTACAGGCTGTCCAGAAATTATCACTTTCACTGTGACTAATACAATTCAGTATATATTCCATATATCTAGCATGAATAATAATATCCAGGTGTAAATCCTAAATAAATATACTTTACTTTTACAAACACACTATTTTCAAATTCATAACCACCACCATAGGATACTACAGTATTACTGGCTTAAATACTAGAAGCACCTCAGAATTACTGAAGCGTAGCGTGCATGAAAGGCTAATCCAGGTAGAAAAAATATTGAGCCAGTATTGTTCAAGATATGAATGAAACAAAATTTTGGGGAAAAACCCTGCTGTTTACCAGCAGGCACATCAACGTTGTTTCTACGCTAAATCCAACATTGATACCAACGTTGATTTTAGGTTGGTTTTGCAAACATGATCCTGAGTCATATGGTGTAGCCTACCTGAATTCAGGTTGAAATCGTATGGGATCCAGGTTGAAATTGTGTTGGATACAGGTCAAAAATAGGTTGGATTACAGTCATAATTGGGATGGTGTCATCTGTATATATAGCATTCTTTTTTGTTTTCTTGAAATTTCTGGTCGAGTGATGGTAATGTAAATGCTCTCAATGAGCTCTCTTCATATATGATATATATTTTGTATTCTTTGTTTGCACTAACTTGTTATTAATTATATGTATGGTTTATAGATAAATAAAGAACATATAATCTTAAGATTGGGAATTCTTTATTATAGCATGCATGAGAGTTTTCAGGGTTTTCCCTGATTTCAGGGATTTCCACCATGGGTTTTCCCTGATTTCAGGGTTTTCCACCACGGGTGGTAAAAGATAACAGATAGGCTTCGCCCAATATTAGTTCATTCACGCAGTATTTCAGGGATTTTCATTGAGTCCCACTCTCATGTATATTATAGCTATACAACCCAATATTGTCTATAAAATTAAAAACTGACAAGCAGCCTAACATAAACAAATTTATTCAAATTTTATTTTTTCATTATTGCTATTTAACCAAGGTTATTTGAGTAAAACTAATGATGGATTATCGTTTTAAAAATTCTACTTTACATAATTCCAATGCCAAACCAAATAATAATAGTATATCAAAAAAGCGGCAAGTATTGAATATAAATAGTTTAATTATTAATTATTAATATTTAATTATTTATAGCTACCTATTGGAACCTGTTATTTTTTTTTTCTCTCCAGATTATTTGTCTATGGGGTCTAGGTCTTCAGTTTCATATGGGTCTGGACCTCTCACCTTTGAGCGTTTGAGAAATTCAAGATGGCCGCCAAAATAAGGTCTATTTGGCTAGGGCACAAAATGTATGTTGTAGCTAAGCATGATAGAAACCCAAATTTGGTGTCTAAGATAGGGTTTTGGAGGGTAAGAATTCCATCTACATAATATAATTGCCAACAATGTTGAATAAACAGGAAGTAAACAGGAAGTGCATAAACAAAATTTCAAAATGGTTGCCAAAACACGGTTTGTTTGGCTATCCGGTGAAAATTTTATAGTGGTGATAGAAATATAAATTTGGTGTCTAGAATAAGTTTATTTTGTGGATGGGGAATCCAACCAAGTCTTTTGCAGCGCTATTGAATAAGCAGGTGCTGCAATATAATCCAAGATGGCCACCAGAGTATGGTATTGTAGTATATATGTGATGTCATGGTAATGCTTTCCTCGCAGTGATGACAATAGATGTATACCTCCGACTTGGAGGTATGCATTTCCTCATGAGCTTGTGGGAAGTGTTGGGACACTGATGGAGAATACAGGGCTTTCAGATGTACTAGGGGCCGTTTGAGGTGTTAAGAAGATGCTGACCGGTAAAAAGTATCCAGAAAATGTAAGAGCATTACATATGCTAGCGGAGGAACACTTGAGGCCAATACTCTTGGGAAATGACTTCAGCTCTATAGCATCATTCCATGAATATTTGGATGCATTAGCTACAAGGAACAGAACTACAAAGGTATGGATCGATTGTATGGTAAGACCAGTTCTCATGATGATGAAGTTTATCCGTGCAGAAATAGAGTCAGACTGGCCACTGCATCTTCAGGCAGTCAAAGAAATGCTCCCAATCATGTTCGCTGCTGGGCATCAGAACTATGCTCGCTATCGATTGTACTACTTGAGGACCATGGAGGCTATGCCGGAAAAGGTGCGGGAACCATTCATGAGAGGTGAACACACAATGCATCACAAGTCTAGAATTGCGAATGGAATCTGGTCCAATATGGCCATAGAAACAACATACATGAGGTATGGCCATGGCCCTTCAGGCATCATTGGGCTGACTCTGAAACCAGAGTCGCTGAAAACCTGGTCCTACAGCTACCATGCTTGTCATGGTATTCTGAATGACCTAGATGAAATGAGAGACAAAGAGACAGCACATGCCACTACCCATCACAAGGAGGAGATGGCTGGTCGAATCAAAAATGACAGAAAGGATAGAGAGGCAATCAGAGAAAAGCTGCAGCTTGTAGTAGATCCACTTGATCCTGAGAAACATCCCAGTTATGGACTCATAAATGTTGTCAGTGGTCGTGTACTGAATCATTCCAAGATCAATGTTGACGGAGCAGTAAACATTGGCACAGAGTAAATAAAACATTTTGAAGCAGGTTGGCCCAAGTCGTTTCATGAACCAATTAGCAAGAAAGTTGTCACCATGGTTTTTGATAAGAGGCATGTCAAGTTTGATGATGCAGCTGTGTATGACACTGAAACCATCGATGCAAGAGCCATGGCCCTACAAACATATCAGAAACCACTGGACACTTAAAATCTTCTCAAACATGAGCTTGCTCCAGTGCCAATGTCAATGTTTGATGAATCAGGCCATTTGAGGGAAGCAAAAACAAAAGCCAAACTGAAGACCAAATTGATGGTGGAAGTGCCACCAAAGTTCAAGGCAGATGCAATGTTTTTAGATGGATGTGCCATACTCTGGGTTATTCCGTGGCCAACATCAGGGACTGTTCAAGATTACCTAGATGTTTTTAGGCAGTATGTACAGAAACAACTCAAGAAGTGTGATGTGTACCTTCTGTTTGACAGGTAAGTCAAGCAAATATATTTTTAATGATATTGTGAAATCTAGTCTACAAATTATTATTGGTATTCAACCCTTACAATTTTACAATGCTTTAGGTATCGTGCATCCAGCATCAAATCATCTACTAGATCTGGTAGAGCACATGATGCAAGTAGAGTTTATTCCCTGAAAGCAAGTACCACTCTGCCAGCACAGAAGGTTGTTCCCACAGTTTCTAAGAACAAGGCTCAGCTCATTGATCTTCTCTGTGAAGATCTTGTTCAACATGCACCCAGCTTTCAGGTAATTTTAACCATAATACCATATAATAAATAATATAATATAATATAATGAATATAATGAATAATGTGTAATGAATGTGTCATTTGCTGTTTATTTCAGCACAACAGTCTTGTTGTCACAGGAAGTCTTCTAACACCAATCCAGCTACACAAGGGCGTAGTCATTGTTAGACATGACATGGAGATAGATCATGAAGAGGCTGATACTATGATTTTGAATCAGGTCGCATTTGTCAAGCCAGAATGTGCCCTTGTGATTGCTGATGACACAGATGTGTTTCTGCTCCTTGTTCACCATGTGTTTTCCAAATCCATCAGAGGGAAGGTGTACATGACGTCACCAATCAAAGGAAGGGGGTGCTTGACATTAGAGCTACAGTTACAAAGCACAAAGACATTGTACCTCACATTTTAGCAATGCATGGTCTTACAGGCTGTGATACTGTTGGCACCTACCATGGCATAGGAAAAGTGTCCGCATTGGATGTCTTGAAATCAGGAATAAGCCTCAGTTCCCTGGGACAGGCTGACACATCAGTTGAAGAGGTAATGCCACAGTGCATAACCTTTATGCTTGCATGCTACAAGCAGAGAAAATGTAGAACAATGACAGAGGCACGTCATAAGATATGGCAAGCAAGGGTACACCGCAGTACTGCAACTGCTCCCAAACTTCAAACCCTACCTCCAACAGATGAAGCTTTCAAGCCAAATGTAGCAAGGGCCCATTTTCAGGTTAGTCTCTGGAAGAATGCAACAAATCCCAAACTCACTGGAAATGATGCCAGGCAATATGGCTGGAAGGAAGATGACAGCAAACAGCTAAATCCTGTTACTGTACCCCCTGGAGTTGATCTTGTGCCTAAGGAGCTGCTGAAAATGATTAAGTGTGTTTGCAAAGCAGATATGGCATGCAGTACAAGGAAATGCGGGTGCAGAAACACAGGAATGCCATGCTCCATATTTTGTGAATGTAACAAAGAAGAGCACACTTGTTGGAATAGCGGTGAAGTAGAAGATAATGACAGTGATTCAGAAATAGAGTAAAGTGTGAAATGTGCATATTGGTGTTATTGGCATATTCAGTGACTGATGAGTATTGTGGAGCATTATGAATGTTTTAACTGACAGTACGTAGTATAGTGTGTGACATTTAGTTGCTGAAATATCATACTGTTAATATGACAATATGTGATTATGGTTGGGTTAAATTACATGTATTATTTTTTTATACGGTTACTACAAATGTAGCATAAACGTTTGTCAAAATGTTGTTTTCTTGAATCTTTACCATTCCTATTTGTTGTAGATAGCTGAAATTACCCTAGATGGGTTCCTTATCCTCATAAACATAATTCTAGACACCAAATTTGTCATTTAGTAGTAGGTTTTTTCCTTTCTCTATGACCAAATTTGTGTTTCTAACATCACTATAACTTAGGTTTTTGCCCTACTACCCAAAGGGACCCTATTTTGGCAGCCATCTTGGATTTTTCTCACTCCCTGCTTATTCTATATAACTGAGTTACATAGATGGATTCCTCACCCTCAAAAACCCTATTCTTGTCACCAAATCTATGTTTATCACCACTATAACTCAGGATTTTGACCCAATAGCCAAATCAACCCTTTTTGGCGGCCATTATGGCGGCCATTTTGAATTTTTTGCACTTCCTGTTTATTCAACATTGTTGGCAATGATCTAGATGGATTTCTTACCCATCAAAACCCTATCTTAGACATCAAATTTGCTAAAAAATGATACTGAATATCTAAATGAAAATTATAGGAATGAAACACTATTTTTGTTGTCAGATCTACATTCTGATTGGTCTACACTTTTTTTAAACATTCCTAAATTTGGGATTAGGTACAGTGATTAGAACAGCAGTATTTTAATTTGCATGCACATAACTAGTCACTCAAGTGATAAAGCAATGTGTATGCAAATAGAAAATATAAACAAACTTTGCAGTTCTAATCACTGGACCTAATCCCAAATTTAGGAATGTTTAAAATGTCTCTGAGACTGAAAAATGACTTTTTCATGTAAGTGTTCATTATTATGTAAACCAATAGAATAATAAAGATTACAATGTAGATCTGGCAAAAGAAAGTAGTGTATCATTCCTATGATTTTTATTGTGGTATTCATTTGGCAGCACTATAATGTGTACGTTGCATGGTTATTGTGATGTTCATTCTGTCACTTCTGACTGGATGTAATTCAATTCCTATGACTTTTAAACGCAAGCGTTACAATAACCGCATGTTCATTTCCTCAGACGAGCTACCGTGACGCTGCGTCGTACATTTCCGCCTGGCTTCCTGTTGTGCGTCGGGAAGCGGCGGCAGTCTCCGTCCATAATGCGCCGCTCACCCTCATACATAACGTCCTCGTCGAGTGGAAGACGGCAGAGATCGCACATGTCCAGGTATGCACAATGTCCTCATGTTTGACCAATGTCCGGGACTCTGTCACAACCTGATAAAGTGAAAGCAGATGTTATTAAGTCCTTGTGGAAAGTCAGGTAGTTCATAATGTGCCCTTATAAATGCTGATCGTACGTAATGCCTGTTTTAATTGGCAAGATCTCATTAGGTATTGTTCTGTTTAGACTGCGATACAGAAAAGCGCAGTACAGTAAAACCTCGAGATTAGGAGCACTCATGGGAGTATGAATTGTATCCCCGTTATTGAAATGTTTTCAGTTAGATCATTACATATACCCTTCAGGAGAATCTCCATGTGTCCCCATCAGTGAGGTTTCTTCATTAGGGATTGTTCACAAGTGACGTCATCACAATTTTGGGCTTTTCAGAACCCATCATCATGTGTTACTCGCCCCCCATTAAGACAGTTTTAGTCACTATGTTGCCACCATTGACTGCATTGTTATAGGGCTAAGAAAAATTTTGTTTTCACCATGAAAAATAAGTGTAACTGTTAATATTTATGTTAATTGGAAAGTTGTTTTCATTGACATTGTTTTCCGCTGGCCCTTTGAACACCTCTTAGGTCATTTGTGAACCGTTCCTCAGTGAGAGGGCTTTACTGTATAGACTCCGACTGTGATTCGCTTTTTTCTCCATGATATAGATAAAACCAAGTTCGTTGTGTAACATGAATTATTCTAGCAGGATTCGTTCTTGTGACGTATTACCGCTCGCCCTTCGGGCTCGCCGTGATAGAATAATGCATGTTACACAAAGAACCTGGTTTTGTATTTATCATTCTTTTCTAAACAATCTCAACAATGTTTTAAAAAACGTGAAAACCTAATCCGGCTGAGAACAAGCATGGTATCACCCGTCTTCGAAGAGGGGTGATAACCCTCTCCGGGTTATTGGATACTTCTGGGTTTTGATAACTAATGAAATTACATGAAAAAGACTGATATTCTGTGTCAGCTGTCGCTGGAGTTCTGCCTGTCGACTCCGGGCCTGTCCCAGCTGGTGGCGGGTCGCGGGGACTCGCCGTGTGTCGGCTTCCTGTGTATACAGCACGCGGGGCTGCTCGAAAACAACAGGTGTGGCATGGATTTTAATGTTTATTTCTTTTTCGCTTTGTATTGCATGCTCTATGTTTCTTCAAGGTGATTACCACTTGGTTTACTGGGGGTGGGACTCTTCCACAGTCGGGTTGGTATATGAGTTCAACAAGAAAACCACCAAATTTGAGATGACAAAATATCGAAGACCCCATAGTTCTTGGCAGCCAACCCCCAAAGACCCCCTAATTTCTGTAAAATCTCAAAGAAAACACCCCACAATGCAAAATTTCTCCCAATACTTGTATCAAATTTTGTATCTGATGTTGAACAGCTGGATTTGCTTGTCTGACTTCAAGTTTCTTATAGATTCAATGTATTGTTTACACACCAATATTTAAGACCACCTATTCTAGCATACACCATACGTAAGACCCTGCATTTTGAACTCACCGTGGAGCATACCTACCCAAAACAGATGCCATTTCCCCCCTCGGACTGGGATGCATTAAGTATTTAACGATTGTAAACTGCCGCAGCACATGGGTGGGCCACTGCTGCGTGTCTGGCGTTTCCACGGCGACCGACGGTTCTGCTCTGACGCTGACCGGCGTCCTGCATCACCACAATGCACCCATGCCCAGCAGCATGGCGGCGGCGGCGGCGCAGCCAGCCACCGTCACCTGGCTGCCCTACGACCCCACCTTCCGCTGCATCGAGGCCAGTCTGTCCCAGCTCACCAACACGTCCCAGCTCACATTGGACGTCGTCCTCGGACGCGACCCGAAACCACTCGGTGAGTGACCCCAAACCGCTCAAACAGTGACCCCAAATTGGCCCGTCAATGGCCCAAAATTGGCTGATCAGTACAAGTGCTGCAATATACTTTAACCACCGTCTTGGACAGGGCCACGAATAGGAGAAAATTCATACTTGTTCATAGGACAGGTATCCTGAAAAATATACTCGTCCTCACTAAAATTTACTCGTCCAAATCAACAGACTCCATGTAAATTCAATTGAAACTGATGTCTGGGATGACTGAGAATACTTGTCCATAGGACAAGTAACTCGAAACTTTTACCCATCTTGAAAACACAGATAAGTGTCTCAGACGGTAGGACGGGTTCTGATCCGTGGCCCTGTTGGAATTGACTTGTCCAGGGTTCGAAGTTTAAATTTGAAAGCACTTGCCCTCGGACAAGTAACCCCTGAGAATTCACTTGCCCTTGAACATTTTTTACTTTCCCTTGACGTTAGAGAGATCAAATTTTGCTTGCATTGCAGGTGAGGAGTGCACCTGTAAGTATTATATTATATAGTGTTATATTTTCAGTTCTCTTTTTTGCAATTGTTTTGTTGATTTATGCTTGTATTAAGTAACTGCAGAACATTTTAGGAATACAAAGTTGACCAAAAATGACAAATGCGTCTTGCAGTAAAAACAGCGTGTGCATTGAGTGCAGACATAACATTTACACGGTTGAGAAATTGTGCGACACTAAAGCAGCGTTGTGGTACGACTTTAACAAAATAGCCGATATTGCACATGCGCAGTGAGCCCAGTAATATAATATCTACTGGTTTGTTAAATTGTGCGACACCAAAACATGCTGCTGACTGAACTAAAGTTTAAACTGCTTATAAATTGTTGCAGTGGAAGCTCGAAAAAATACCGGAAAATAATGAATTTGCATGTTTGTTAAGGTGCTTGCCCGTCGGGAAAGATACAGAATCAAAACCATTTCCCGGGGGATGATTATACTTTGCTGGGGCCATCGGGAAGCTTTAACTTTTAGCCCTGTTGTCTATGCACCGTTCCAGAATATCGCAAGTAAAGCTACAGAAAGTGATTTTCATAATATTGCTTTGTCATTGATTGATGATTTTAAAGTCTTTCCTTATCATGCGTTGTGTTTGTTCATAGACGGAAGTCTTGTGCGTCACATCAAAGAAGTGCTGTGTACGTCCATCCCCAGTCTGCCGCGTGGAAACCAGACGCAGGACACCGCGATGGAGGCTGCTCTCAACCACCCACTCTCCATCATCACGGTTTGTGCTGCTCTATCACATATTACCGAATCGAAGAGCCTCTGATTTCAAGATGGCGTTTGGTTGAAATTAGTCCATAACCAGCATTAGACACAACATATCCTAAGGGAGACCACCACATGTTAAAATCGCATGAGGGAATTGGCTGTGAACACTGTGGCCACGTGTCCTAACCTGCCCCGTTTCCTGCTCTAGGGCGGTCCTGGCACGGGCAAGTCGCTGGTCCTCGCCAAAGTCGCGTACCTGTTTGTGCACCTCAACCGGCGCCTCAGTCTGGGCGGCGCCCGGCAACAGGTGCTGGTGTGCGCCGCCACGCAAGGGGCGCTCAATGTCATCACAGGTGAGTCGCTCAGATGGTTAGTTACTTAGACAGTTAATTAGTTGGTTAGTTATAGACTATTAGTTACAAACGAACGAAACACAAGGCAAAGCCTGTAAGGCATTTATTCTTCAAAAAAAATTTTCAATACAGTATTAATACCAACAATCGAGTCTTTTACCTTTGATTACAAAATTACAAAGTCTCAAAAATCACCTGCTTGATCAATCAGTTTGCTGGAACAAATCAACTACTTCTGTTTAAGCCTGGCTATCAGTACGTTTCAGTACTTTGATTAATATTACATTTTGATCTTTCATTGTTGACTCATTCATTTTTTCTTTGTTTACAAACTCTATATATTCAAACTACCATAAAAAAAGAATTATTATATTAATGATGTTGCCAAGTGCAGGGTCACTTAATATAGAAGAAAAATGTACTCTCTTACATAGAATTTACTAATTTTACTTCTGCGTAATGTACGTCATGAAATTCGCTTATAAGTAGCACCCTGTGTACCGACGTTGCCTTACAGACCTGCTGCAGCGTCTGGGCACCTCCTGCCCGCGGCTGGCGCGTGTGTACCTGGCTGGGGACACCGTGGCCCCTGCGTGCCAGCCCCTCGCCGTCTACGCCAGCCACCAGCGCCTCCTGTCAGTGCCGTCCATGCTGCAGCAGGCTGAGGTCGTCTTCATGACGTGAGTACCAATGGCCTGGTGTTATGAGAGGGTCAAGCTTTATTGTCAACTGTTTGAGACCTGATCACTCTAGGCCTGCGTCTAGGATCAGTGTTAACCCTATGCCTGCCAGGCGTAAATTGTTATAATACCCCTGGGTGCCAGACACGCATTTTGCGTGACGTGTTATTCACAGTGGGGGGCTTCAATTGTCAGAGTTGAAATATGATACTTAGTAGCTCTTGCGCTGTTCATCAGAATGTTTCCACAATTATGCTACACATTGATGAAACGGGTCTATTTTCTTATTTTCACCATTATAAATAAAGATACATACAGCATCAAGTTCAATTTTGACTATTTCGAGAGATCTCCGATTCATTTGACAGCTAGTGGACCAATTTTGAATGCGGTAAAATCGGTAGTTATCTTAATTGCAGAGATGTTTTATCCAGGATACACACGATAAACAACATAAACCATCCATATTTCATAAAAATATATTTTTACTTACAATATTACGGACCAAAACGTATTCAAACAGTGATGTCTTTAAAATCGTGAGCTTTGACAGGTATCAGTCGAACTGCCGACAAAAAAGATCATCCGTTTTGATAGAAATACTAGATCTCCGACGTCCACACTCATTGGGTAGTTTGCCAAACGGTTTATTTGTGATTCGGTATCCAAGATACAATAAGATGGGGCATGGATGACGAATAACATGATAATTCTTCAAAATGTTTAACTTCGTCATAAAATGGCTGATCTTATGAAAAGCCGGTATTTTCCGAAAATCAGCCTTTTTGCAGCACGCGGCGCTGTTGTAGAATCGTTAAGAGCGTCTTGATAAAGGCTAATTGGGGTTTCTTTTTAGCAGTGTCAACGTGTTTTGTGGCGCTTGAACCTAAGAATACCGCTTTCAAGGCTCAAAATAGATATCAGTATATGATGTTGAAGAGTCTAGTTTCACATTTTTTTTGGGTCTCTATGAATAGCCGGTTTAACGAGGATTCCAGCAATGTATGACAAGCCATGGTTTTGCAAAACACAAATAACAGTATTTCAGGGCTCAAAATTGCAGCAGATAATGCGTGTTTGGTGGGTAAATATTCGTTCACACTAATAGAATTAAAATATTAGCACTATGCTGCTTATAAAAAATTTTAGACTAGAACCACGAGTTTTACAAAACCCTTTTTAAATTCATGGCCCCGGCAAAAAGGAATTTCGGGTAACCCTGGGGAAAAAAGGGGGAAAGAAAAAATTTTGAG
>CM032669.1:3425296-3443495 GCA_019095985.1 Streblospio benedicti | reverse complement strand
AATTTTTTGTAATTTCATTACTGTATTGACAATATCGTATGTAATACTTTTTCATATTGTATAAAAGATTAATAAATGATTAAAAAAATAATAATTAAAAAAAAATGGTATGCATTAGTCTCTAACCGGAGTAGATGACTATCCATCATATTGTGGAATTTTAAATGACTGCTCGTGTTTCAGCTGCCACACAGCGGGCCTCCCACACATCAGGGACAACCTCAGCATCAGCCAGGTACGTCACTGGACCACCAAAAACACTTTAATTACATTCACTAAACAAATATTTATATACCAACTACTTCTCCTTATAACATAAAATGTATGTGGTATCATGGAGACTTTTGTTTGGAGGGTGCCAATATCTTGAGCACAATGTCTACAGCTTTCTCATGGTGGTTTGCATGTTGAGTTTTGATGGATTAAAATGTGTTGAAAGTGAATCATGCATTTAAATATCCTTGTAAATTGGGACAGAATCAAGCTGAGATGTATGTTGACTGTATTGACAGTTAATGATATCACTACATGCATGTTTTGTTTTTGTTCACAGTAGATAATCTATTCTATTCTGATTGGTCGTTGCAGGTTGTCATAGACACGGCCAATGCACTGAGGGAAATGGATACGCTGGTTCCGCTTGTTCACGCAGCACCTAATCAAGTGGTTCTCGCGGGAGATCTTCAACAGGTACGCTGGGGATCAGCAGGCTCATCCACCATGTTATTTTATCACATTCAGGGGGACATGATTTAACAGATACTGTAAAACCTCTTAAACTCTGGGTCGTTAATATTGGTGGTTAGCCACATGCATACTGTGGTGACCATTAAATTTGTGGTTCTGCTAGATTTAGGTCCTTTTAAATTTACTAATTAAGAGAATCTCACTGATGCACCCTCGAACGTCTAGTTAATCAAGGGTATCATTTTATTATATCCAAAGCAGGAATTGGGTCAATTCCAATGGAATTGTGGAATTCAATTCAAATTCAACTTCCGGAATTGGATTGATCTCATCAATTCCACTTCAATTCCAAGTCAATTCCATTTCCACTTCAATTATTGTTTGATTCATTTCCATTTCAACTTTATTTTAAATATAGGCCTAGTAGCCAACTCCTCGTATCAAAGCAATAGATGTACATAGCCTCTGATTTTGGTATTGAAGTAAAGTACTGACCAGTGGTGTGTTGTTCCCTTTGTTAATTATGTGAAATTCTATTGAAGTGACACCTCTTACACTTGTTAAAACTAAGACAATAGAAATTTGTAAAGGAAAGAATTCCTCAGCAAATACTAGAGTTGACATGGCAATTACCAGTGTTTGCTTAACTGGGCAGTAACTGGTTACGTCTTGTATTCAGTGCAAGTGGTATCAGTCAGTGGTCAGTTAGCCATATCTGTTAATTATGTTTGTATAAAGGGCCAAACAACAATCGCCGTATATGGTGTTTGCAGGTGGCACCAGCGGTGGTTGACGGCCCGGCAGCACGGCTCGGACTCGGACGCAGCCTGCTGCAGCGATACCAGGCGCACGCTCACGTGCTGCACACTCACTACAGGATGGTAGGATATCACACAGTCTCCCCAGTTTGCCGGTCATTCTCGATTCTGATTGGTTAGGAGCCGTAGGAGATCAGGTTATCTCCCTACTTTATGAACGATAACACAATCAAGTTAAATAATTCGGTTAAACTGGGGAGATTAAAAGGGTAATGGTGTGTTTTAGTGTGGAGATAACACTAGCTTGCACGAGTGGTGTCGAAGCCTGCTCGAGTGTCATTTGAGCAGGCTTCGACACCACTCGTGCAAGCTAGTGTTATCTCCACACTGAAACACACCATTACCCTTTTATACTACAGGATGGTGGGTAGCGGAAGTACTGGGCTCGAGTTTTCTTGTACTGTGACTTACATTTGAACAAAATCTTGATTTCCGTTTGATGTAAGCGTAAGTGTTTGAAAACTTAACCCTTAATTGATAATCCTTCTACTACTGCTAATAATAGCCTTCGTAAGCATGTCAAAACGTGACAGAACTGGAAAGAACATTGTGACTCTTGACTTTATGGTGCATTAAATTTATCATGTGAACTTTCATGCCTTCAGCACTTTGTCTGACATTAAAACTGACTTCAACAATGGTGTAAATACTATATACTTCTATATGTACAACTCACTGTTACAGCACGAGTCTCTTGCCGAGTTTCCGTCGCGCGAGTTTTACAACTCGCGCCTCACGATCGGCCGAGACGAGCAGACGAAAACGTCTGCACTCAAACTGTGGGGCACCGACCGCAAGCGGCCAATCACGTTTGTTGACACCGGGGTCAGCAAGGTCACCGGGCAGGGTGAAGGTCGTGTCAATGTCACAGAGGTCAACACTGTGGTGAGTATATCAGCATTATTGATGTAATTGTTGTATTGTGATCAGGTTGTACAGGTTTTTCTCACAAAGGAGGTGTATTTGTGGCTTCCAATGAATGTTTCTGCCGTGATTAGAATGAGGAATGATGCAATTGAGAAGCAGAAGTTAAAAGCTCGTGAATTGAGACAATTATGGGAAAATTGTAGAATATTCTTACAAACTGCCCTTGGATTTGATACAAATACATATAATTATATTATAAGTTTGAAATGAAGAATAACACTGAACATCTATCATAACTATCATCGAGTGAAGTGAATTTCGTGTTGCCAAATGGAGTCCTGAAAACTTGTTACTTCTCACTGCCCCATGTAGGTGCGGCTGGTGACCCAGCTGGTGTGGCGTTACCACGTGCGAGGGCCGGACATGGCGGTGATTTCGCTGACCGATGGTCAGCGCGCAGCGATCGAGCAGCAGCTGCGTGAGAAAGGGCTGGCCACCGAGGTGACCAACGTGACCCCCCGCAGCGCCATGGGTGAGTCAGCCACCAGCTTGAAAAGATGGAGAGAATCTTTGGCTCTCACCCACTGTCCGATTGCTGACTGTTTTATCCCTCATTTACTCAGTACATACTGCAGATGGTGAAGGTTAGGTTATTGTATGGGAATATTTGTATGCAAATATTAGGACACCAACCTCAGTCTTTGCTGCCCCATGGTTGAGCTGTAGGAAAATCCAAATGCTGGGGTGGCCTCTTAAAAATATACTCCCCTCAAAATAGACTCCGTAGTAGTCGGGCCAGCTAGTAAATGATAATTATTGTTTCCAAATGTAATACGTCATCAATTCTCGTATAAGCCGGTTTCGATGACGACATACACTTCGCTATGGCAGATGTAATGTAGTGTTTTTTGAAAACTGGATCACCTCGAGAGAGTACTCAACAAGTTTGGTCGAGAGAGTGCTCAACAAGTTTGGTCGAGAGAGTGCTCAACAAGTTTGGTCGAGAGAGTGCTCAACAAGAGAGAGTGCTCAACAAGTTTGATTAGAGAGAGTGCTCAACAAGTTTGGTCGAGAGAGAGTGCTCAACAAAGTTTGGTCGAGAGGTGCTCAACAAGTTTGGTCGAGAGAGTGCTCAACAAGTTTGCTCAACAAGTTTGCTCAAGTGCTCAACAAGTTTTGGTCGAGAGAGTGCTCAACAAGTTTGCTCAAATAAGTTTGGAGAGAGAGTGCTCAACAAGTTTGGTCGAGAGAGTGCTCAACAAGTTTGGTCGAGAGAGTGCTCAACAAGTTTGGTCGAGAGAGTGCTCAACAAGTTTGGTCGAGAGAGTGCTCAACAAGTTTGGTCGAGAGAGTGCTCAACAAGTTTGGTCGAGAGAGTGCTCAACAAGTTTGGTCGAGAGAGTGCTCAACAAGTTTGGTCGAGAGAGTGCTCAACAAGTTTGGTCGAGAGAGTGCTCAACAAGTTTGGTCGAGAGAGTGCTCAACAACTTCGGTCAAGACTGATGATTGCTTGTCAAAGCATGAAACATATATATTACAGATTTTTTTTTACATAAGTCATTACTAATTCAGAATAATGCACTAGATAAAGTCTACTTGCTTGTTTGCTTGTCTTTATACAAGGTATATTTTAGACATGTAGACAAGTACTGCACTAGTAAGTCGACTAGGCTGGCTGGTATACTGTCAACTTGTACTTATTTGTTTTTATTCTGGTAAGTTTTTTTTTACATTTTTCTTAAATTACATCGTTATTTAAACGTGTTAGTGTTTAATCGTTTCGGATAAATTTTATTCGTTCGATTAGGTGGCAATAGTATTATTTTACAAGCCTGATTTTCCGAGATAATCTTGTTTTTGCACATTTCATGTGCTGTGCCAAGTCAATCTAATAAAATTGTGAAGTTGAATAAACTCGGCGAAGCCCAATAACATAGCATATGCGATGCCGCAGGCTAGGGGGATCTCTCCCCGAAAATTTTGAAAATTTGATGCATTTTTCTGCAATCTAGACTAGAGCTACTTATATTATAGATATTTATTTTATTCTTTTCCAAAGATTGATTTTTTTTTACATTTTGTTAGGAATATATTATTTATTTCTCAAAATTGGGGGGGGGGGGCGGGGGACGATTGTTTATTTCAATATTTTGCCTGGCCACCCCCCCAGGCATCAAATGGTCCATGCCTAAGTGTTATATTTCACTCTCTACGATGGAACCTCTACTTTGTATAGTTAAATTGTATTTTCCTAGTGGTGGACGTTGACCAGTAGGATTATGGATTTATTTGTCTAGAAATTTGGTTATGGCTGATGACGTTTCTTTCACCTTATGGAAAATGTCCTCTAAATATAATTCTAAGAAATTGAGAGTCTTAATTAAGGGAACTGAGGGCGAGAATAAACATTCGTTGCTAAATTTCGAGGGCGGGGGGGCCTCTATCTAGTATATTTTATTTCCCACTGCTTTATCAAATAAACAAATCAAAGTAACAAAATATTTAACTAGTTTTATGATCCGCAGAAATATTTTGTTACTTTGATTTGTTTATTTGATAAATAAAGCAGTAAGAAAGAAAATATATTACAAAATGAGACCTTATGCTGCATACCTGATACACTCAATTTTACAGATGTGTACAATTTGTGTGTGTAAATATTGGCCTCCTATATCCTGTTGTCCCCCGTTGTGTAGGTCTCGAGTTTGACTACGTGCTGCTGTCTGCTGTGCACTCGGCGCCGGCGTCCGCGCTGCTGCACGCGCCCACCACCGGGTGGCAGCACCAGACACTGGGCGCGGCCGCCGACACCCGCCTCGTCAACACCGCGCTCACACGCGCACGCAAGGGACTCATCATTGTCGGTACGTAGCACGCAATAAATTACGCTCGAAAATTTCATGATGGTTTTGTTTTATGTTATTTTTGGCTGTGCAATAATCAAGATAGAGAATTTTTAAAATTGATATTATTTAAACATTTTCAAGCTCTACAAGGCTCCTTATCAAATAAAATGTCTCCACAAAACTATCATGAGACCAAGTGCTGTGAACCAAGTCTACTGGATTTTAAATACCGGTAGCTCTATAATTTGGTGTTCGAAAAAGTCAGAACACCATTGTATGCACTAAAATAACATGCAGAATTGGTGTGTAGCATGTCACATGTAAACCATTGTGTGGTAACTAGTCTCGGTTTCAGAATAGTGTCAATACATATAAAATTGCATGTGTTTTTAAAGTTCATGCATGAAATGGTCAGTTCATGTTGTATAAAGCTTTGCTTGCATTAGAGCTGTCAGAAAATTTGCAGGAATTTTTACACTATAGTGGACTATAATTTTTACACTATAGTGGACCTTAGGAGCTATTCATTTTGGAAATTCAAGTGGTCTAGGGGCATTTTAAACGCATGAAAATATGGTTTAAAAATCTCCATGGTTTATGACCATGGGATCCAGTTTTCTGAAATGCGGAAAGATGTTTAGTTATTAAGTTTTCTTTCTGCGCTATTTAAGGTATCAAAACATGTAAAATGTCTTAAAATATTTATCTTTTTTTTTTTTTTAAACCTTTTCAGCTCGAAAGAGCCCCAATCATTATATAAATGGGGCCCGCTGTTGGGGGAGGTACGCCGAAATGTCGCCCCGAAGGAACAATGTTGCCCGACGCGAAGCGGAGGGCAACATTGTTCCTGAGGGGCGTACCTCCCCCAACAGAGGGCACCATTTATTATATCGCATTTACCTCATTCAGTAGTAGCAGTGTCCATCTCAAACAGAATGAGCCGTTAATGATGACATAATTGTCTCATGTATTGTTATGACACACTTCTTAGAATAGTAAGTGACTGACGTACACAGGCGTACAGAGAACGTTCAAATGATAACGTGAAACGTACATTTCTGCAATAACTTTAACGCACTGCGCACTACGTAATTTTCAAACGTCTATGTAAACAGCAGGAGGGAGGTAGATCATGATCTACCTCCCTCTAGCCAGGGAGATAGATCAGATTGTCAAATTTTTCTCAGCCAATCAGATTTCTCCATTTTTCTTCATCATGCGATATAATAAAATGTAATACATAGATTCACCGAATTAGTAATAAGTCCCACACAAAAAGTGTAATTTTGAAGCGACTGTTGCAGGTGACCGGCGTCTGCTGCAGCATGACGACACGTGGGCGCGACGCCTCGACCACCTCACCGCGCTCGGCAAGGTGGTCACAGCAGCGGAGTTCTCGGCAAAGTGAGCCGCACAGACTGTGATCTCTTTGACTGTTGACCGTGTTTACCATCAGAATCATAAGTCTGCACTCCTACCCAGTATCATGAAGGATCGTCTGTAAACAGATGGCACCTACATGTAGATAAGCACGTCAGGGAGGAGTTTGCCGGACAACACGCAAAGAGTCCATTTACCTATCCACTCGGCCACAGAGGCACACATGTACAGATTAATATGTATAAAGTATTCTAGTAATTTGGTAGACAGCATATGGATTCATGTTAGTTTGTCTTTCATTTTCTTGCTGTTAACTATTCTAAATGATAAAAACTTTTCTTTATATATTTTTATCACATGTTTCGAATCAACAGACTCCTTCTCGAATACAAATGTTGATGTTGTCTGTTGACTCGAAACATGTAATAAGAATATATAAAGAAAAGTTTTTAGTCATTTAGAATAGTTAACAGCAAGAAAATGAAAGAGACAAACTAACATATGAAAATGAAAGGGGATAGGGGTTGGCCCTCTGTACACCCCTGGATCTGCCTATGAGAAATATGATGCCTATAAATGAAATGTGCATAACATGAATGTGTAAAATTGAATTAGGCTCTGTATGGAGGTTTGCGTTCGTCTCTGTATGAAGGCTTGGGACCTCAAGAAATGGTCTTACTATATGTTTGTATTTCTGTAATACAATGAAAATACTGTGTGTTTGAAATGGTTGGTGTGAATGGAAGATTATTGAGTGCTTTATTCTGCTTTTATGTTCAAAATGTAATATGCAAGTTGGAAATGTCTGTAACCCAGAGAGTGACATGTTAATTAAAATGTCTTATAATGTAAAGAAAATGTGTGGATTTGTATTATATTTTATGCATACTTATGAAGACTTTTGACCACAAGTAACAAATGTGCTTATTTAGAGTCGCAATGGACAGTTTTGCTATAAACAGTTTTACCGTTTTCTACTTTGAGGAGCATACAGCACAATGCTACCGTAGTGCAGATGTGCTTATCACTCACATTAGCGTTCACTCGCCTGATCTGTACCTATTTAAGGTGTTGGTACCAGGGAGGAGTATACAATTGTATAGGGATGAGTTTGCTCAACACCCACCATCAGACCCGACTGGTAATCGAACCTATGCCCTTTAGGTCATGAGTCCCAACTCCTTATCTATTCGGCCACGGAGGCAAGTATGTCTTTATCATAGATGTGATCCGTTTATAGTGGGTCATGGAAAGAAATAAGTGTGTCCCTGTACAGCTGATCTTGAACTAAAAAAGGGGCTAAAATTCATCCCTGTTGCAG
Source organism: Streblospio benedicti (assembly GCA_019095985.1). NCBI lineage: Eukaryota > Metazoa > Annelida > Polychaeta > Spionida > Spionidae > Streblospio > Streblospio benedicti. The sequence continues at coordinate 3,435,576 of CM032669.1, read as the reverse complement.
GGTAACACAATAATAGCACATGCAGATGAATTGAGTGTTTATTCTCTCCATGATAATTATTGACCCACATCCATTTCCTTTTACATTATAAATGCACACATTGAGGCATTATCTAATGTGTTGCCCCTCTTCAACCCACACTTTGCGATACATATCAGCAAAAATGTCACCTGTTCAGGTGTATTGCCTCCATGTAACACAATGGAGCAAGCATGATTTCTTGGTGTTGGCTTTGTTATAAAATCTAATGATCCTCCTTTGAATGTAAAAGTAGTGAAGGGGCCTTGTGTGAGTGGCTCTACTGATCAGAAGTGTGGGGTCCGGTGAAATGTCCACCCCATAATGGTTTTAAAATAGGCATTCAAAGTTTCTACAGCTTTTTTTATTGGATTCTAATAGTAATATATCACTAACTTATATCCGCTGAGACCATAAATCAGTAAAGGAAATTTAGTCACATTCCCTATTTCCAAAGTAAACACTTCTCATCATCCACACCCACTCAACTACTCAACAGCAATTGTTGGGTACCACGGGTCTACACCACTGTTCTGTCACCCACACCACGTCCCGACAGCACACACCACCGTTCTACCAACCTCCCCCTCCCCCTACTTCACCAACACAGTCCTAACGAAGCTGACTCCCCATTCAAACACCAGCAGCCCTTGTCCGTCCTGCCCACATCATCCCCATGCGTACATCATTAATTAAAAAAAATATATATCACATAGCACGGATCTACACCATCCACACTGCACTAGTACCATAAACGTTGGAAAGACGTTGAAAATGTAACGTTTTATCAACGTCAGGTATTCAACATTGGGGTGACGTTGAAAATCTAACGTATCAACGTCAGGCATTCAATGTTGGGGTGATGTTGAAAATCTAACGTTGTATCAACGTCAGGAATTCAACGTTGGGGTGACGTTGAATATCCAACGTTGTGTCAACGTCAGGCAATCAACGTCTCTGTGACGTGGAAAATCTGACGTGTCAACGTCAGGGAATCAACGTCAGTGTGACGTGGAAAATCTGACGTGTCATTGCAGACAATCAACGTCAGGGTGACGTTGAATTAACGTTGGCTGACGCCACAACGTAATCCAACTAGAATCTAACGTCAGGATGACGTCAGTGTGCCTGCTGGGATAGTTGCACACTGCTCCGTTGCACCTTCACGTTAATTAGGTGTACCTAATTGGGTTGAAAGAGTCGTGTGAGTGCCTGGATGAGTGATTAGCAATGTGCGCTGAATGTGTTGCCGATGTAAGTATATGAGAAATGATCAATTGCTGATCATTGAGTGTGCCAATGACCTGGTGTAAAATGTAAAGTCGTAAGAGCACATTAGAATCACAACTATAAACCACCACATTTACATTTATGGACGTTCACAAGACCAGAGGTTGCGTTTTCTGTGTTCAACTTTGAGCCTATATACACTGACATCCATAACAGGTCTTCAAAACGTTCTTTGAGGTTGGAACATTTCCAGACGTGTGCAAAACGTATGGAGAACTTTTAGATGCCGTGTTCTTGCCAAGTTTTCTGTTCGTCTGCAAAAACCACACCCACAAGGTCCCACTCTAACGTGTGAAAGACGTTTGGGAGACGTCTCCCAAGGACAAAGACGTTTCTAAAACATCTTTCATACGTTTTCCACATCAAGACATGCAAAAGACCAAACGTTGCGTTTACTGGGTACAATCACGTCCATAACACGTCTTCAAAACGTCCTTCAAAGATGGACCATTTCCAGACTTCTGCTAAATGTGTGGAGAACGTTTGGATGACGTGTTTTTGTCTGTATGGGAGCTAAAACCCCATAGTGGTGTTGAAATGTGTTTGTTGGGTCTCTTGGGAAGCCTGTGGCCAGAACTGATCGATCGTGGGAAGCTGGCGGCTCTGGCCAGGCCAACCGGGGCTCAGTGAGGATGCGAGACACTAGAATGTCTGGGTTATTGCTTCAGTGCTGATGAGAGTGAACAAGTCCTTTGAGTTTTTGAGCCTATATACACTGACGTCCATAACACTTCTTCAAAACGTCCTTCAAAGATAAGCATTTCCAGACGTCTGCAAAACGTCTTACAAACGTCTTGAGAGTTGGACCCCTGACCAGAAAATAGTGAGTTCAATTCCTGGTCGGATCTGGTGGTGGGTGTTGAGCAAACTCATCCGTAAATAGGTGCACACTGCTCCGTTGCACCTACATGTTAATTAGGTACAGGTCATTCGGTTGAAAGAGTGTGATCATTGAGTGTGCCAATAACCTGGTGTAAATGTAAAGTCATGAGAGAACATTAGAATCGCCACTATAAACCACCACATTTACCAACAAGTAACACTAATTTTGTGATAAATCCATAAAAACTTACTATAAGTGTCTTAATATTTTCAGACATTTTCAATGTCCATCGTCTAAGACTTTTCTGTCACCAGGTGGCAGCATGTGACAGAAGTGGAAGTCGGTCAGTGTTTGTTGTTGGGGGGTGGTGGAGGGCGCGCGGTGGTTTGGGGCTGCCCTAGGTCTCGGAAGGTTGTCGTAGGCGTCACGTGCTGCCACTTGGTGACAGAAAAGTCTCAGACGATGGACATTGAAAATGTCCGAAAATATTAAGACACTTATAGTAAGTTTTTATGGATTTATCACAAAATTAGTGTTACTTGTTGATAGAAAAAAGAAATCCAATGAATCTCTTTACAAACACCACATTTACATTTATCAACGTTCACAAGACCAAATGTTGCGTTCACTGGTGGTTTGCAGTTAAACACAGGAATTTCTGCAGCCATGAGACAGGTTCATATAAAACAACATCACAGACAATAATACCATGTTTGTGTCTCTTCCTGTTATAGTGAGATGCCTGGCAAACTCTATGCAATGAACGTTGAACTGTATTTTATTCCAGACGTCTGCCAACCGTCTTACAAACGTTGTGAGTATATAGCTGAACTTTGAGCCTATATGCACTGACGTCCATAACACGTCTTAAAAACGTCCTTCAAAGATGAACATTCCCCGACGTCTGCGAAGTGTTTTACAAGCGTTGTGAGCATTTAGCTGAATTTTGAGCCAAAAGTGCACTGACGTCCACAAGACGTCTTCAAAACGTCCCTCAACTATGGACCATTTCCAGACGTCTGCCAAACGTCTTACAAACGTTGTGATTTTTTAGCCTATATGCACTGACGTCCATAACACGTCTACAAAACGTCCTTCAAAGATGGAAAAAATGCCCAGACGTCTGCCAAACGTGTGGAGAATGTTTAGAAGACGTGTTCTTGCCAAGTTTTTTGTACATCGGCAAAAACCATACCCGCAGTGTCCCACTAACGTGTGAAAGACGTTTGGGAGACGTCTTCGGACGACAAAGACGTTTCTAAAACCTCTTTCATACGTTTTCCATACCAAGACGTATTCCAGACGTCATAAAGACCAGACGTTGCGTTTACTGGGTATGTCTAATTGTTGATAATAAAACTGTCTATAGATTGCAGATATTTCCATTCACATTAGTCATATATTAGGGTAGCCAGAGGTCAAAGGGTCATATAAAACAATGACATGTAAAAATTGAGATATCGCATTGTGGAAAACAATATTTTTACTCTTTCATACCAATAAAGCTGATTGCATTTTCATTATAACATTTTGCATGATAGTATCCTAAGAACAGTACATAAAAGACTGATATTTTTAGGGATAAATTAATTCTTTTAAATATATTTATAGCAGACAAAAAACCGTGTGTATATTTAAAAGTGCAAGTCAGATTTGAACATACATGTAACTGAAATGTTTCTACTTAGCATTCTACTCATTAAAATTAATTTTATACAAAACTAGTAATACATTTGATTTTTAAATGAGATATCTCGAGCGATTAAAGCTTATGATAAAAGGCACAAATCAATGCTGACAAAAATATTATGAAAGTCAAATATTTTTACTCAGCATCAAATGACTATTGGTTGAACACTGAAAAACTAAAATAAGAGAAATCCATTTGTCCACCACCACCATCATCTTCGTCGAGAACATTATCGATTTGAAAGTCTGCAAAAACACTATTGAAACTCTCATTTTTGTACACACTTGGTGACACCTCCCCTGTATTGGACACAACTTTGAGTTGAGTGAGTCCAGCTATTCCAAATGCTCTCATGAAGCCCGTTTGTGGGATTTAACTTATTTGAATGTTGGACTTTCACCAAAAGTGTACGACGCAAATGGTGTGTTTGACATTCCTTTGGATGGTGTGCAGAGATTTCCATTTGGAGTATTCAACAGATTACGCTCTAGAAGAGTACTAGTTTTCTTCCCTTCAGGAGGAGGAGTAAAAAGAGCTCTCTCCATGGCATCATTGCTATTTGGACTTAACCCATGAATAGGAGAAATCCACAATGGACTACTCAAATCACCCTTATATGGTGTTGAAGTGATATTAGCTTTCTCTTTTGTAGGCGTCCTCAACAAGAGTGCCACTGGAGATGGTAGACCTTTCTCAACTCCCATAAATATATCACCAATGCCTGCATCAGAGAAATGGTCCTCATTAAGAGAATACATGGCACTGTCTTTCTCTGCACTTGAGCTAGAGGACGTGCGCGTCTTACTAGGTGATGGAGAGGGCAACTTCTGTTTTCATTTGGACTTTCTTGGTGTTATACATTTATAATGTGACTCATACACTTGTGGCTTTATAGGGAGCCCATGTTATTCCAACTCACTCGATCGACTATCCTGGAGGTCTGTGTTGTCTAGAGTACTGCCTGTGTAGCTAGCTCCTTGACAGCCAGCTCAGCTGAGAAAGTTCATTGTGATTGACACCGAAGCTTGACAAGTCCATCTTGGGCGCAATCTTCACTTCTTTCCTATTTGGACCTTCCACTGGACTCAGATTGCGTTTGTGACCCGATTTGTTCAGATCCCTACTCTGATCATGAGCTTGTCCAGACTGTGATAGGGCCCAATTTGCAGGCACAATAATCGGCTGTGAGCTCATAACGGGAGCACCACCCTGTATGGGTATGAGTGGGTATGCCTGGCTGGGGTCAGATTTTGCCAGCAGTGGCACCGGCTGCTTCTTACTACTGGACTTATTGCCACCAGAGATAACCATAATGGGAGCTGGCACATCAGGAGGTGGAGAAGGTGTTGACACTTGCTCTTCACCTTCAGATGGTGTTTTGACTATAGCTTTGCTTGCGTCTTCTCTAAGTGTCCAATAGGACGTCCCACTTTTACCAGGTACAGCTACTATTTTATTCCTCACAAAAATGTCATGCAGTGACAAGTTGTGACGTATCGAGTTCTTCCATCCTTGATTAGGGTGATATTTGTAGTACGGAAATTTATCTTCAATCCATTTGTAGATTTCTCTCAATGTGAGATGACGATCTTCCTTACTACAAATTGCCTTTTTGATAAGATGAATGTAGCTGTATGGTGGTCGTTTGTTTTTTTCGCACTCTGCACTGATCTGAGCTATCTGCTTGTCCGATGCAATGACTCTGAGATCTTTGTGAGCTGAGCGAGTTCCACCCTGTGCTGATTGAGCATTACCACCTTCAAGAGCTTTCATTTCTCCTAGCCATTGAATATTAGTAAATGATGTATTCAACTTTCCTTCACCTTTCTCTTTCTTCACCGGAACTTCACTGGTAGTACTGGAAGACGATGTTGTAGTCGGAGAAGACGACAGGTTACAGTTAAGAATTACAATTGTTCTTGTAACTCCATTATTTTTCACTGTTATTCTGTAATTCTTAGGATTAGAGGAAGAACTTGGTGTGGACATAGAATGAGATGCTGCTGATTGAAGCATGGCAGTGGTATTGGTGGCATTGGCCGAAGAATGTACTGGATCTGAGCATTCAAAACTGATTGTGATTTACTGAGTACTGAATAAACAATATTTTGATGCCAATACAGTACTTACGGCTAATTCAAGCTACGTCAGACGTACATATCGTACAGTGACGACTCGTGACGTCATTGTGATCAAGACAGGAGTTCCTATTGAAAGCTCAATGTATTTAATTGGACTATTATCCTTTTTAAAATAAATAATTATGTATGTATGTCTATTAAATCCAGGATAAATGAACCTCCATCAAAAAATAATTAAATCTTGTGTAGAAAAGTGACAGTAGATATACCCCTACCAGCCCTCTCTTAATCGGTCACTGGATTTGATAATCCACTTCTAGTGGGGCGGATATGTGACAAATACAGGCCTACATTTAATGGGATTGGAATATATTGGTTTCTTAAAGTATACACTATATACATAGTAAGTCTTTGCTCAACCGTGTATATACCATCCAACCAAAGTGCTTTGAAGCCAATGTCTTTCTTCTCCCTCCTTATAATTCTGATTGTTAATTGGGCAACCTTCAAAACTGAGCACATTTGTTTGTCATTTATTTATCATGTATACCACGCCACCATACTTGGTGGCTCATGGTGCAGTATCGGACTCCACGCGCATTGGAGCCGCTCTGTCTATTATATGTGAACATGTACTGGGTCACAGAATGATGAAACATAAATGGGTGGTTGGGCCGATACCCAATCAATCCAACCGCTAACGACAGACCTTTATTGTGCGTGATATGCCACTGTTAATGTAGGAGTGTGTTGTTAGATTACAGATTTTAGTTGAAAAAAATTTCAATTTTTAATATTTAAACCGAAATCCAATGTCTAATTATTTCCTTTTAACTTAACCACCATTGTAGAATGTAAATGTAAATGTGGTGGTTTATAGTCCTGATCCAAGTCTTGCTCTCACGACTTAACGATTTACACCAGGTCATTGGCCCACAAATTGATCATCAATTGACCATTTCTCATATGCTTGCATCGGAAGCACATTCAGCGCATTATGCTAATCATTCATACAATCATGCACTCAGTCTTTCAACCAAATGACCTGTACCTAATTAACGTGTAGGTGCCACAGAGCAGTGTGCAACTCTTTTAGGGATAAGTTCGCTCAACAACCATCACCAGACGAGACCGACAATCGAGCCCACTACCTTCTAGGTCAGGAGTCCAACTCCCTAACCACTTGGCCACAGAAGCATGATATTTCGTTATCACCAAAAACAGTATTGACCGTGATGGCGGCAAGCATCTTGGATTTGAATTCAGCATGTGAATGTTCTTCATTTTTCAATCACAAATTAAACCCAATGTCATGTATGTGACCATAGACCTTGTTCTTGACCTCAAATCACTGAAATAACCTCAGAAATGGCTTTCTCATGCTAAATTAAGTACAGAAAGTGGTTTTATATTAAATTCTAGAACAAATAGTAAAAAAGTTACATCTTTTGTACGTACCAGCCGCCATCCTGGCAGCCATCTTGGATTTCGGAAGGGACCTATTATCTGCGAGCGTGGTTCCCGATATTTTTGGAATCAGCATACTTCAAAACCCTTATATGCAAAGTTTTATGCTTTCTGCCAGATGTGAACATGTTAATCACATATCCGCCCCACTATTCCAAAAAAATGTGTTGACAAATTGCACGTGATTCATTTAAGATAAACCATCCACATACATGTTTTAATTATATTGAATCTATTTTTTAGCAAAAGTCAAGTTCCAAATTACATATTCTAATGGTGGCGATATGTTAACTAAAACGGCTATACCGGTACTTTGATGAACAATGGTCCTTAATACAATAATCAGTGCAACGGCTAACTAAAATCCACATTTTTATTTCGTGTGACAACTATGGCTTTTCTACAGATTGTCGAAAATAGTAAATGGAATTTGTCCACTGAGTAAACCACATACTAAGTCGCCTTGTTTGATATCAACCATTATTTGTCTATATACAATTTTCATAATTACTTACCCTTTCAAAAATAAATTTTCCTATTCCTTATTTATAAATGTTCTTTAAATACAATTTACATACTTTTTAATTATAATAGGTGGCTTTTTATGCCCACCAACTGAAGAAGCAGAGAGTTGGTGTGCGTTCCACATGCAAACCCAGTCGTAGCTGGGCCCCACGATTCATGAAGCGCATGGGTCTCTCAGAGAGAACTTCCAATCAATTGGAGCCCATGCGTGCCTCAGCTACAACTTGGGAGGTCCTCCAGATGTATATGGACCTATTCAAGGTGAGACAAAATAGTAATTCAATTGAATTAAGTTAATTGATAACTTTGCTGTACATTAACGTTGTTAGTATAATATGAGCTTTAAAACATCTGTAGCAATTATATTGAATGTGTTTTGTAGTTATACTTTAACAATGGAATTATTATTACATCTAACATATACGATAACTATAAGTCAACTTTTTCACTTGTGTATCATTTTACAGAGCACTGTTGAAAAAACAAAGTTAAGCCGCAAAACATTTATAACGTTGATGGAATAGGGGTTGGAAGGCAATTGGACCTAAGAGGAAAGGTTATTTGTGAAGTGGGGTCACACAGGCCATCCCAGTGCTTATGCAGGTGAAATATTTAAAAAAAAAATGTTTCACTGAAAATCTTATTTGTTTTCTACCCATTTGCTTTAAATGCCATTTAATTTTTAATTGTGCATAAGAAAATAAAAAATTCTTTATCAGTTGTGTAAACAAAGTACTGGAACAAGTGTGCCAACCCGCCGTAGCAGTGACACTCACCTGGGGTGCACGCGTGGCCTCACGGCCTATGCACCCCCAGCTGCGCTGCAGACGTTCCTCTTCCTGACTACTCCTTGTTGTGTTTCCTAAACCTACACGTGCACCACGTACCTGGACCACCGGTCGGTCCCTGGGTCGTGGGGTGTATTGCCCGGGTTTCACGGGAGGCCTGCAGGGGAGGACACGCCGGTGCTCTGTGCTCAGATGCCAAGTTGAAGGAGCTTGAAGGGGGGACATTATTTTTTGAGGTAGTCGGGTAGTTGCACAATGCTAGGGGGTCTGTGGGCATGCCCCTCAGAAAATTTTGCCAATTTTAATGCCACTGTGCATTTAGGCCACTTTTAGGTAGGAATTTATTTTTTTTTATTTTATTTTAGGGAATCAGTAGAAAGGGGGAGATTAGAACACCTGAGGGGAGAGGGGAGAGAGGTTCCAAAGGGGGGAGTCCCCCCAATGCGGGAGGACTTGGCAGGTCTGTCTGTGCTGCGGGTGTCCCCTACGCGCAACCACGGTAGACCAAGTCCACGACGGTGAGGAAGGAGGGCCACCGGCCAACCTCTGTAAGAACAAGTAAAGAGGGCCTATTCCCTTCGGAAATAGGTTGCCAGCCCTACGTGCTGCTGTACCAGCGTCTAAGAGAGAACTGCCGCTAATCGGCTCAACCCAGTACAAGAGAGTACTGGTTCCTAATCCTATAGTGGCCATAGTAAAGGACAACAACAAAGCCCTATCAAGGTGTGTGTAACTGGGATATTAACCTAGTCCAGTGCAACTTATACTATAGGGGAATTTATACTCTGCGGTCATGCTGCAATGAAACCGCGCACTGGAGGCCCTAACAGCTTTTGTTACAGTTGATCTTATTTCCATATTTTTTTTCTTAAACAGTTGTTCTTAGAGCAGCACCAGACAGTGTTGGCCTGTGTCAATGCAGATGGCCACTTCTTGCCACACACGTCCTGTGTACCAACTGTCAGGTACCGTACAGCAAAAAGCCCCACCTTCATAATTTTCATCAAAATTAGTTAACTAATATATGGTTTAATTTTAAATGTATGCCGTCATGTGACTATGATATGAAAGAAATGTCTACCGTAACTTATACTAATACTGGTTGATGTGTGTTATTGCAGGTGTATGGAAAAAAGCCAAAGCAATACTTTTACTGCGCACAAAAGTCTGGATATGTAGACATTGAAATCTTTTTTGATTGGTTTGCGAAAGTATCTGTGCCAAATTGCGGTGCTTACCCTGATAATCATGTGATTTTAATCATGGACAACCACATTTCATATTTGCAATTCTTCTTGGCAAAATTGGCCATAGAACTTCTCGATCATATTGGAGCCACCATATTCCTCTCACTTTCTCCAGGCTCTTGATCATATTTTTTATCTTCTCAAACAAGGCATGGAACAAGAGGCACGATTGAGAATGCTCGTCAATTGTGAAATGGAGGAAAACTCATGTGAATATGAAAACTTTTCAACCTGTCAGTAAACCTCTGCAAATTACAAAAATGCAAGTAACCATTAACAAGTGCATATTTCGATGGTGATTTGAGAAATCAGACAGTTTCATATCAATTTGTGAGTTTATAGTAGCTTGTA
>CM032669.1:3388700-3425196 GCA_019095985.1 Streblospio benedicti | reverse complement strand
TCACAAATGACACCGCCTAGAAAGGAGGTGAAAAATCTGGGTTGTGGGCTAGACTGATAGTACTGATTCTAGGACGCATATTTGAAACCTTAATGTACATATATTTGATAAAAGACTACAAACATGTATTTCTCATTTCTTTTGTTTCTTTTTTTTAAATAAAGCCTTAATAGTATATGTTTAAAGTTCCTTCATATCATAAAATAAATCTAAGATATATATTTATAGCATCATTTATGCTAATATACAACAAAATATACTTTATAATATAACTATATACATGTATGTAGTTTATTAACATTATGTTGTAGTTTATCTGTTACCATGTTTTTGGCGGCCATCTTGGGTTTTGGTGGCCGTTTTAAATTTGTTTCATATGTGACGAAATCTGATGTGCAATGGAGCATTAATCCAAAATGATAGAATATTTTATATGTCATTTTTCATGTATCATGTTTATGGTCCTCAGGCAAGACTGACAGAACAAATGTGGCATAATCTCCAGTGGCTTCCTTTGAGACATAGACGAGCCATATATGATCTTGTTGTGTTTTATAAGATTAGGAACAGTTTAATAAGCATTTCTTTTCCTTTGCATGTAAACTTGTCCCACAGCACTGTCAGGCATGTACATAGACATAATAGAGTCAAAATCTTACATTCTGATGCTTTTAAGTATAGCTTTTTCCCCCGCACAATACGTCTATGGAATGATTTACCATTAAGTATTATTGAGTCTAACTCATTGGATGTTTTATAAGTTGTGTTGCTAGGTGGATTGGACCTTTGTGTTGGGTAAAAATAGCAAACACATGGTCACTAGAATAAAGTAATGTATTCTGGTTTTATGTCACTGCACAGTGCTACTGCACATTAATTTATTGGTTGTGATATCTTTTATTGTAAATAGTAGTCCTCTAGCTTGGTTCTCAATAGCCTATCACAAGGTCTTTAAATGCCATGACATTTAGGCCTATTCTCAAAGCTTCTATATGATGCAAATCTTGCTAATGTTTTTGCATAAAAACACATGGCTTCTATTTTTTTGAACAGCAATCTAATTTCAGAGCAGCTGCATAAGTGCATAAGTATATGGGTATTTTCCCGTTTAAGCATGTGGTACTATTTCTTTGTAATGGGGAAACTTTGATCAAGATCACAAACTTAATGTCTTGGCTATTCCTTACCTGGTAAATCACCCACGGTTGAGACTGTATATTTAATATCAGTGGGATTCCTAGGGTTTTGTAAAAGACCTGATGTCTATCAGAGCTAGAGGCTGTCACAATTGTACTTCCTCTTCTTCTTTGCACTTGATATATGGTTTACACGAGCGATATTTTTAATGATAGAGGAAACAACTATAAGATATAAATATAATAAATGAGTTCTTGTTATATATAGCTGAATATTGGATATTAAAAATAGTCTAATATTTCGATGGCTGACAGTACATCTTTTCCAAAGAAATGAGGACATTTTCTTGGAAGAAAACAACATCGAAGGAGTATTTGTCCAGTGCTGAGTCCCCCTGACTGCCCCCTCCCCTCATAAATAATGACAGCTCCCTTAAACCATACCAGTAGGATCAATAAGCTTTTCATTCCACCAATGTGCAGAATCCTCTTCTATTATACCAAATCGTAATATTTTAATACAAATTTCATTGCAATCACATGTCAAGATCCTTTTATTGTGTGATCATTATCCGGCTTGACACGGAGGTATTAACATGGTCTGTTAAAAACAAGAGCACGGGGTTTATCCTCATTTTGACAATGAACTAAGCACAGATATTTGTTTCATTACTTATCAAGTGATTTTTATGAATCCTTTAGTGGCGTCTGATGTAAGCTTCTTAAAGTGGTTATATCATATGTATAGTGGCATGAGTCATTGAATTGATTGATCATTAATGCAGACGTGGACTATGTACGAGTCAGCAACTGTCAACAAATTATAGACACTTAGTCGTCACAATCATAGTGCATGCCACATCGTTAATCAACGTCTGCCACTTTTAGGTATATGCATGAAACTACTTATAATGTATTGTGGTGTAATACAAACAATTCAATCTCGAAACGATGGCCGTCCAAAGATCCCTCACACTAAACAAACAAGCAACAAACATTTTACAATGATACTTTAGTGTGTGGTGTTATGGAATGTTTATTTGCATAAGGCCTTTTATCCATAAACCCTGGCGGCAGCGGCAAGAAATCGCCGCTAAATGCAATGCTTTTTTAAATGGTGTATTATTTGTACAGGCGGCGGCTGCAGCTGAGAGCTGCACCACGTGAACCACTCAACATTATTTTAAATGGAGCAAAATCCATTACAGTGCAGTTCTACGATAATCTTGTATAAACGCATGTTATATATAGACTATTATACGCATATTTATGTTCTTTGGTCATGTATCAAAATGATGGATTATGAACTTCCGCAGTCGTTACCTTGCCGCTGCCGCTACCTCTCAAATATGGATAATGGGCCTAAGTGCCAATATCCATAAACACTGGTGACAACGGCAAAAATTGCCGCCAAACCAGTTTAGTGATATTTTGATGACATAAAATTCATACAGGTGGGATCGGCTGCAGTGCGGGGGCAGTCGTTTTGCGGACTGCTTCGGGAAGTGATTCTGCGGTGAGCCGCGAGCCTGACCCTAGGTAGAGGCGGCACCGTCCGAATCAGTTTGCATTATTTTAAATGGGGCATTATACATTACAGTGTGGTTCTCCTATATTCCTGTATAATCTACACATATTTATGTTCTTTGGTCATGTATCAAAATGAATGTATGGTAGCGGTAGCGGTAGCCGCTGCCGCTACCTCTCAAGTATGGATAATGGGCCTAAGGGGAAAACCGCCATAATTATACATTGTTAATGACTACACCACTCAATCTTTGGCTAAGTGCGGAATTCCCGGTGGTTAAATTCACAAGTACATGGTTACATGTGCCATTTGTGTATGTGTTTGTTCATTTGTGCAATTTAGAACGGATTAATAACCTGGGAGTTTTACTATTCCAAATTATTTATTAGATCAGCAAAACCAATTTGATGACTATTCATTTTAGAATTGGTTATAATATGCTTCCTATATATACCACAACACCTAAGTGTCGAATAATTTGAACACGTTTCTTATGGACTTGCTAGGCAATTAACAGTGGTTTACAAACGTTCAGTTTAACTGTACAGTAATAGATAATTGAAACCATATTGTTGAAGCTATTTGCAACTTCTAAAAGCAGAATAGCAATTCACAATGGGCTTTGGAGCTAAAACGTCTAAAATGAGGAGAATGCAGGATGCTATTAAAAGATACCAAGGTGTGCCTATAGATCTCGATGTTCTTGTAAAAGCATATGCTGAGGATATCTGGCTCGTGACCAAACCGGCACGTGCACCTCATTTAAATCATGTGCGCTTCGAGTTCGACTGGAGCAATCTGAAGATGATACCTGAGAAGCCCAAGTACAACACTCGTGTGAACGCGAACAAGGATCAAGGCTCGCCTCAGATACTGAAGATATTTTCTTCAGTGTATAAAAACGATACTACAGTGGAGCAGAAATATACCGTGAAAGATACACGGAAAACTGTCTCCTCTGCAGCAATCCAAGTAACGTCCGGCATGTCCCTGAGCCACCGAGGCGTGTCCTTGGAGCTCCCAAAGCCTAAAGACACCGTGCTGCCCAGGATCATGAATATTTGCCAGACGGGCGGTGTGCAGGAGGTGAGGGAGGAGGTGGAGTGGACAATAGGCTCAACGATCACAGCAAAGCCGAGGAGTAAGGTTAAAGTGTGCATGACAATTAAAGAACAGCAACACAGCAGGGATTTCCAAATGGATGTTCAGTTAAAAGGCAAAATTCATATCAATGTTTTCAAAAAGGACAGCGAAAAGTTTCTCAAGCGTATTGATGGGAACATCGATCGAATCATTGATCAGGCAAAGGAGGAGGGTCTGACTGAGCCGTGGACGGTTTACCGGCAAGCACAGACAGCCACCTGCAGCATCCATGGCACCCTGGTCACGAGGTGAGTGTCTTACAACATAACTCTTTCAAGACGAGCCCCGGGTGCTTCCGGCTATTAACTACATGCATGTCAAAGTTGGACTTATAGTCTCTTTATTGAGTGGGGGTGTCACAGTAGTCTTTTTGTGGACTCTTGGGTTTTTGGAAAATGGCACTATTGTATAGTTTTCAGCTCTTATAATAATAATAGGTCATACGCAGATACAGGGGCACAGGGCTACCCAACCCGCTTTCCCCACCAAAACATTTAATCTTCATAGGATTTTTGGCATGTTCGCTATTGATTGTACATATAAAAACCATGAGATCCCTTCAGTGCACCCTCACCCCTTTTCCAAAAACCTGTATTTGTCAGTGGACATGATAGTCATAGAACGGCAGAATGAACATGCATATGTTAGTGAGAAATGTTACATTACACTTTATGCATATGATCATGGTAATTAAAAAAAAACTCAAATGCCTGATCATTTTCAAACTTCTCCCTCTTACACGCCTTTTTAGCAAGCATATTTCTACCAACGATAGATATAGCTGAAGACAGGTTTTACAACCCTAAGCTTCCATTTGACTTTATCAAGTGGCTCTGGAGGGACTCGAACCCACGACCCCAAGGTGAAAATGTATCTGCAAGCACTGGGAAGCACATATATAAAATACCTGATCGTTTGTCTTATATTCAAAATGCATGTTTCTTTGTAGCATATTGTCATAACTGACCAATCTAAATACATTTATCCCTCTGTCAATGTAGGTGCCAGGTCGACAAGCACGAGGTTACCACAGAGATGGGCCTCGAGGAAGAAGAGTCTGGGGAAGATTCTGAAGAGGAAGACAATTCAGAGCCTGAGTCGAGCCGACATGCAGCATCGGGCACGTCCTCTACTGGTGTACGAATGCAGCAGGAATTTAGCAACCGAGGCTATGACCATGACTAGTCTAGTGATGCAATAGAGGCCTCTAGAAGGGATAAAAGTGCTAGGTGACAATGTCCTTTTTAGGGATACCACAAACTGTAAATGTGACATATTTTCAAATCATCATCTACATCTATATGGGCAGAGAAAAGGTGAATTGGTGTTAACAAGTTTAAAAGTGACACTGGGACAATGTACTTATTTTAGGATCCCGTGTAGGGGTCATCGTTTTCGTGGCCATGCTTTTGTTTATAGTTTCTAGTCATTATTTTACTCATTTCTAAACAAAGCTATATTTATTTTCTTAGACGTGAAAGCTTTCCCATTTTTATAGATCTATATTCAGTGATAATTTGTATATTCGAATGAGATTATTTCTGTGATTATTGTATTGTGATTATACGCTATAAAATGTGTTACTGGATAGAGCCACGTAGATGATTCTGTATTTATACCTTTAGAAGATGGTTATAATATGCGTATGAACCGCAGTGGAGAAACAATAATAAGTTTTGACAAAATATATGTTTAGTCCTCGTTTATCATGTAGATTATGTTTTCAATATACATGTACATGTATATGTTTTAGTTTGTACTTTTACTCATTTTTTATGAGTTCATGCATAATCTGTTATATACAAAAATTTATTCATGTATTTCTGTAATAAACAAAATGCATCAATCGAAATAAAATTCATTTTATTGTCGCTGCTTGGTGTGAAACCTGGTACGACTCGACGGGTCGTCTTGTGCTGCATTCCAAACCTCTCGTCAATTCGTACTTTCGAATTGACAAGTCGTAGCTACGACTTGTGGCTATTCGATACCACCTGACAAGTGGGAAATATATCTCGTAAAAAATACATGCAGGGTACTAGTGCTCCCCTGTGCTCTGAATTCACAAGCCTTGCGAACGAGATTATAGATGGTTTCGAACGGTTTTCACCACTTATGAACTCGCCCTTACCGTAAATGCGAGTGGTTTCGAACGCTCCATTGGACTTTTTGACGTAAATATCCAGAAAAGTTTCAACCATCGATTTTGCCAAATTACCGACCCCCACCAAGCTACTGTATGGACACCCTCTAAGCTCCTCTTCCAACGTATATGAATTCTGTTTCATGGAAATTCTAAATTTAGAGATGTTGTGATACACCTTGACAAAACCTTGCACGAAGATTTGGTAGAGATGTGTCAAGCGTGAGGCATCACGCGTGCCCTTTAAATTCAGTGGAGACGTTTTGTTATTTACTGGAAATAAAATAATCGCCGATCAACTCAAAGTAGACCAGTTCCCGTGTAGGTTAACGCTATCTCAGAAATTACTTCCCATCAATAATTCAAGAATCTGAAAACCTTCATTTGAATGGTCAACTGCAGGCCCGAGTTTCATATCTGGTGTAGCTTTTCTACCACATACATGGCACCCTTTCAGCTACTCATTTACATATAGTTCCAGTCATATTAGGGCTGAGTCATCATTTAAGGCGCACTTAAATTCCTGTTTGTGAAGTAGTAGCACTATATAAATGCTGTATTGTATTGTATTAAGGCGCGTGTGTGTGTGGGGGGGGGCGGCACACATTCACTAGGGGGCTCTGGGTGCATGCTCCCCGGTATTTATTTTTGCAGGGATGCCATTTATTATTTATTTAGGTTAAATGCAATATACACAAAAGCAGCCCTTTACCAGCTGTACCTATTATTCAATGCATAGATTGTAAAACTTATTAGTATGGGTATATTACCAAACAAGCTAAGCTGAGTTAACATGTCAGGCATTAATGTAGGAGAACTTTCAATGCCTAACCAAAATAGAATAAATAAGTCAGTCCACATTTTCATATTCATCACTCACTAACTTATACCCGTAAGGACGATAACTTAGTAATAGGAAATATAGTAACTTGCCCTATTTCTGTAGTAAACACTGCCCATCCCCACCCCACTATCCACTACAAAATGTTGCATAGCACGGCCCGGTCTGCAGCACTTCACTGTCCGGGACCCCCACCCCTCGTCCTGACAACACCCCGAGCCCCACAGCGTGATAGCACACACCAGTCCTGACACTACTGCCTCTCATCCTGATTGCAGATGAAGTAACTTAATACAATACAATGCAATAATAATTTTCATAGCACAAATTCCAACAAGTGTTCATGTGCGCCTGTAGGCCTCCGTAAACAAATGGTGCTTCAATTGGATTTTAAAACTGGCCTGGGAAAAATGGTAAGAGTCTTTGATTGTAATATGGACAGGGGAAGTTTATTCCATGATGTAGGTGCTGCTTACCTTAAATGCTCTATCACCATAAGGCTTGGTTCTTGATTTAAATTCCTTGAGTAATAGGTTATTTGATGACCGCAGTAATCTAGGTTGTGAGTATGGTAATAAGAGTTCAGACAGGTAATATGGTTCAAATCCAGTGAGGCATTTGAAGGTCAGTGTTAAATTACAAATGAGCCTTCAATATTGATGTACTTCCACAACACACATATAGCCCAAATACTATATCAAAATAATAATAAATGATCTGATATCAATTTCTATTTATCATATAGCCACTTATAACCGTTCTATAATTTCTCGCTTTTAGGGTAAAAACTCCACTATTAGGGAGAGAAACTCTTTTGAGACAAGTTTTCCACCTTATTCTTTGTGCTAAGTATAGTAGAATTAATTGTATGCATTATTACTTTATTAGACATATTTCTTTTAGCTTCTACGTATATAAAGTTACATTGTATCTAAGCTACTAAATACAGACACCAATCGTAAGGGACGGTGCAATATTTACCAGGCAGGGGGACCGGTGCATTTGGTAGGGGGACAGGTACTTTTTTCAAGGTGCAAAGTAGGGGGACCTGATGATTTTTCATTCTCATTGGGCATAGGACATGTACTTTTTTTCACCTGCTGAAATCCCACTTTGACAGGAGCGAATCGGTACAAATTATTCACGCGAACGGGACAATGTTGCTCACCTGGTCATAGTTAAAGCCGCGTATCACTGGTTCTGGCGCACTGGGAACTTACGCCCAGCTGATAAAAATCGGTTGGATATCCAGATTTTGTCATCTACGCTAAGCATCTACCTGCTATGCCGACCCTATGCCAAGCCAGCATTCCTTTGCCGCTTTACGTGTGATGTTTGCTTGTTACGCTCGCTGCCAGTACCTCGCCAAAATATTTCTAGGAAGATTATCGATGGGTCTGCTCTTTAACACTCCGAGGATTTGGGCAGCTCAAAACATCGAAAGTGTTAACGGCATACACCAATCGGTAATCCATTGATTTTTTATGTAGGGCGTACGTCCTACATACGCCGAACATATGCTACACATGAGCTGAATATCCACCGCGTATTGGGAGCAGATGCGTGGCAGATGAAAACGTTGGTGTAAGCTTGGCACACCTTGAGCATACAATGGCGTACATTCAGCAGGTGTTCAACATATTGTCGATGTATGTTCAGCGGGTAGCAGACAGTGAACACAAGGTCAGCGTAACCCCGATGCACAACCGACGCACAAAAAAAGTCTGGCTGAGACTTTTTTGTGTGTCGGTTGTGCATCGGGGTTACGCTGACCTTGCTTTCACTGTCTGCTTTTCTTACGCCGGGTTTTGCGCCAGTCTTGCGCCGGCCGTGAGTTGCTATGCACTGGCGGAAAAAAATGATTTAAAAAAAAATGATTTAAAAATGATTTAATGCCAAACGGGGTTACCTATCAGCAGATGCTCGTCGTATAAAAACTTTGCCCGTAAATCCCTAGAATTTATGTGTCAACAATATGCAGAAACTAGTGGGACGCAGCCTTTAGATCTGTATAGATGAACCCAGTATGACTATCTTAGCACAATTTTACAAGAGGTTCTGTTCACTACCAGAATGGCACAAACAACAACGACATGATAACCAATGTGAATTTTAATTAACAAAATATAAGAAAATAATTTGGAGATGTAATAAAAAACATATCCATATACATCAATACCTTTCAAATCCCTTCTTATACTTCTTGTATAAGAAAAATATGGTAGCATAAAATGTGTAAAACAAAACAGAAATTACAAAATATAACATGACTCGATCTTTTAATAAAAATGATAATGCTGATATATACTTGAGCAAGTTATCTATTGGCAAAAATGCGTATTTTGAGCAATTTTAACCTTGAATAATCATATATATGATTACTTTGATGTCAGTCAACAAACAGAAAATGATAATAAAGATAAAAATCACAAAAGTATGGATAGCAAAACATGTTAAAAACATGAAACTAGGGTTAGTATTACTATAAAACTAGATTTGTTTGCGCACACAAACTTCAATAGTCAGCAAACATTAATAGCCTATGATGAGTAGCTCCAGGATTGACCAAAACCGCAAATTAAAGTCAAAATAATACATAGACGAAAACAGCAAAAGTCAATAGCCAGTATATGTGCATTTTGTATGTCAATTATGTAGACAATTAACATGGTTAAACTACTGAACAGAAATTCGTAAATAAATCCCACATGTAAATGAAAATATGTTGTAATGGCCTAAATTATCTACCACCTCTAGATTACTACTGCTTTTATACCGCCTCCATTTAAATTCATTTTGCGGATTCTCCACATTAATTTAATTCATCTCGCAGGTCAAAAAAAGTTTATATTCATGGGAGGGGACACAGACTTTTTTTATGAATGGAGGTCATGGGACATCAGTTTTTTTCATCACATCAGCATGGGACATGACCTTTTTTCAGACAAGGTTTTCGATATGCACCGGTCCCCCCCCCCCGCCTGATAAATATTGCACCGTCCCTAAGCTTATTTGAATGGTTCCAAGACAGATCGAAGATTGCTGTCAGAACTTCAGCCGAGGCAGCCACAAAACTAACTTGAAAAGCTTCAGCACAGTGTCCGACAATTTATGACACGATGAAGTATACTCAAAATACAAAAGCAATAAAATGCCCACATAGCAAAATAATCTCTTAACTTTTAGATGAGATCAGCATCCGGTGGAATTTATCATTGCGCAATCCATTGGAATACCACACCATTTAGTTCATTCAATGAATGTTCAAGCAATCATTTAAAATGCATTCTATAGATTACTTGTTCAATGGGTCACTTGTTGATCCATACAACCAGTTTGCAAGTAATACCATATACAAATTGTACACAAAAAAGTTCCGAGGAATGCTGATCCTTTCACACCGAGCAATGTTCAATTCCAAGACTTATGAAGATTTTTATTTCGCTTTCAGTTTGTCAAAGTATTCTTTAATGACTTGCTGATATTCTGTAGCTTTGTACTTTTTCACCACGAAGGTTGAACCATTATGTTGCCCATCAATCATGCATGATAATGCTAAATATACACATTACATGGACGTTATTTGTAAGTAGCAAAATACATATTTCGCAAAACAATATATAACATTACTAATAGCAATTAATTAATCGTCTATGGCCACACACTAAACACAGAACCTAGCATGTCCTCAGTGACTCTTGTATGAATTAAGTAAATAGACATTAATAGACATTAAAATTACAAATCATTATTGCTTGCAATATAATAGTAATGTATATACATGTATATAAGTTTGTATTTGTAACTGTAAAATTGTAAAGAATCTCGAGCACTAAACTTCATTTATGATTGTGATTTGATACTATAAAAATAAATTATTATTATCTATTATTAATAATAAATATATATAAGTATATATCGTTTCAGGATATTGAGAAGTCTGTTTTACATTCCAGAGAGTATCTGGTAACCCCCGGTCGAACTAAAGCCTCTAACCACTACCACTGTATATAACTTTATATAGTCATCGTTCACTTTTAAAAGTCGGATGCTTTAGAAAAATATGTTACTTTTATCAGTCGCATCTGGCCTAAATAGACAGAGTATTGGTTTTCCCATTGCAACAGCTCTGCCTATTTGGTATCCCACACCAAGCGAAAATACTGTGACTTCTGATACCAACACTGAAATTACAATATTGAATGGGAATTTATGCTAAAGTCATTTTCGGTACTATGTTTTGTTGCTATCCTATAGTTTCCAAAATGTAACAAAATTGTCAAAATGTTTTGATTTTATTAAAGCGTTTCAGCTCTACAGAGTCCTAATCATAATTATGTTAATGTGATACTTAAGATTACATTGTGATGAATATACCTTGTCATCTAAATGAAAGTGGTAGAGAGTGATACATACCATCCACTTGTTCCAATTTGCTCATAACCAGATCAAATCGTTTCTTAGTTGTATCATAATTATCAAATAGCGCTGGAAAAAAAAATTCAATTTTCATAAAGCTGCATAGATACCAAGATTCCATAAGATTAAAGGAAAATGACAAGATCCTTTTCCCATGTATTTTGCTGAAATAAATATGGATAAACAATAGATGTTTTAAACTAACTTTTTACGTGAGAAATCTTTTCCCATAAATAATGTTATTCCGCTATTTTTCAGAAATATATTATCGTTTGATTAGATGAATACCATAAGAAATTACAGTCTACTAAATAATAGTGAAATTTTTAATTTACTGGTTTGGGGAAACGCTTATTTTCAGGTTGGAAGCTGGAAAGATGTTTGTAAAAGACTTTAAAAACAATGATTCAAATTATGAAATGGTCTAGAACTCTATAACACAAATTATAATAAGCAGAATATCTATATTGTGATGAAAATAAACATGTGGTTTTATTAATTATAATTCAAGTCCAAAATTGAAATGTTTAAATTATATCATTACTATTACTTCATAGTCAATTTTCAAATTAAATTCTCAACATTAGATATAATGGTATCACATTGTCTGAAATTTAATCTATAACCCATTCAAACATCATATTAACTTATGGACTTAGATATGTACTTTTGTACTTATTGCATTTCATTCTATTTTTCATATATTGTGTTCAGTTCTGTAAATATAAAAGAATTGTAAATAAAACATGATTGGATAAATTAGTAAATTATATTATATTACTACAACATCTGCTCTACGTTAACGTTTAATAAGACATGTCAGATCTTCAGAAAATTCAGCAACTATTCATTTATAAATTGATCTGGGTTAAGACATTTGTTTTGTTACAAACTTTTGATTATAAAACAATAAAACTTGCATACCTTTTTCGTCCGTAACGATTTCTTTCCAAGCACCAGAGACTTCTCCATATTTTCCCAGCTCTCCCAAGATTTTAATATAGTGTGGTTCGTCCTGTCGGCCACCTGTTATGCTTCCTCCAAAAAATATTTTCAAACTCATTTTTACTGAAAAGCAGTTCAAACATAATTTCTATAAAATTGCTTCTCATCATATACAGCCTAATACTGTAAACAAGAAATGACATTTTAGTGCAAAAAAGGGACATTACACATAGGTCAGTTAATGACTGATCCAAGACATCATGTCTTTATGTATATTTGTTTGTTATATTAAGCTTATCATAAATACTGGCTAATTTGATTTTTTTTTTAAATTAGTACTGTTTACCAACAAACTGGTCAACATTCGCATGAACTGTGGGAAAAGATATTTTCCAAGCCAGAATGACTGGGCTGTGTAGGATACATATCAGTGGAACATATCGTTTTCTCTTTCACCGATGAAAAATTATTTACATAATTAATAATTTGTTAAATGTCCCAATATAACTGTCAATAAAGTGGTGATCTATGCTGTCCACTAATTCAGCAAGGACAGTGTCGCACCAGTGGCTCGCAACATGTGCGTCACCAACTGCGACCCCCACGGATCACAGGTTATGTAGCCTGGCTACCAAACATACACCCTCTAGCCTGGGTACCGGTGGTGTCCTAGACCTGGGTTTCACAATAGTCATCTTACAAGGACTTCTCACCAGCGCTGACACGCAGTGTTTCAGACGTCCTCTGAAGTGAGAGAAACTTCTGAACCACAACCAAAATGTTCATGAGCATGAGCATTCACTTTTCTCTACATGCACACAACTGGCTACCACTCCAAAACAGTGGCCTAAAACGACTAAAACCATGTAGTTTCTTTATTATTATTAATTGATGAGTATAGACAGCGATAAAATCCCCCTACCACCATCCACGGTCGAATTGCGTGAAGGCCTGCCTGTCAGCGGCTTCTAGTTATCTTCGAATGGCTCATTACAGAGTCACTAACACGTGAAAACCCGACTCTATGGTTGAGGCGCTTGGAGGGTAATTGAGGTAATCTTAGGAAATGAATAAAACTACTCATGATTTATCCCATTGATCTTGGATCCAAAATTTGTACGTAAAGAGCTAGTAAGAATTGCTGACGACAGGTTTTGTTTACTCTATACCTTCTACATATTTATCTGGTTCGACACTTATAATAGAGGATAAAACTGATTCGAAATCCATTATCATAAAATATATGAAAAGCGAAATATTGCAATAATCACAAAAAAATCACACCTATACACAGACAAATCCACTGTAAACCAGATAGGGCCGATACAGCAATGGCAGCGTTTGTACACGCACTAGAGAACGTCCAGAATAAGACAGGAGACACCTTTGTGACATAGAAAAATGCAGATTGCACTTTATCTATGTCTGTCGGATACAAACTACATGCAGACAAGCATGTATTAGAGTGTACTAAGGCATAATTTATTGCAATAAAAATTGTTTCATAGCCTACTTTAAATTTCTTGACCTGAAAAAGACGTGCTGTCCCAATTGTTCTGTTGTGTGAACAAGTGAATTATGTGGCATTCGACTTTCTTGTAATAGTTGTCATATTCAATATATAGTTCACGTGGTATGTAGCACATTGTCTCATCTTGGTATTTTGTATAGTTTTGTGTGCTATTTTATATTTTTCAAAATTCTTTATTCTAATTTTTGACTATCTTATGAATTTGTAAATTTATTAATAATATATTTTCGATTCATTAGAATCCTCTTCAGTTACATCCCAAAAGCAAAATGAATAATTACACAGTAGTATAGTACAACAACAGCAATAACAATGTAATATAACAATACAGCAATTCACATACATTTATGGGTAATGATATAGGAGATTTAGTTTAAGATTAGGATTATTGGTTAAGGGTTAGGAACATGGAAAAGTTGAAAAGTTATTGCACTGCCTATTGCTGGTTGGAAATGGTCTAGTCTGGCATTCATTTGTTGTTATAATAATGTATAGCATACCACTAACGAGTCTTCCTTTTTCTCACCATTTTGAGGGTCTTTGTTTCATTGACGTCGTTGATCCGTGGATGGTCTTTGTAAGTCGGAGGCTGTAAATTCGACAACCAATTCAACATGAACTGCTTTGTATATTTGAGGACAAGGGAGCGGAACACACGCACACACGCACACACACACACACACACACACACACACGCACGCACGCACGCACGCACGCACGCACGCACGCACAGATAGAGCAATAATTGATATTTTCTAAAATAGTTCCCGTTTGTCCCATCTAAGCACCACTCCATCGAAACACCTGTATCATGTTTTTATTGCGTATGCATAACTTAATGATAATGTTATGACAGTATCTGCTTTGTGGACTTCACTCTGCTTTATGACTTGCACTTTGCTCCATGATAGTAGTATGCCGAATGTCCACTACAGGGGAACCCGCCCACGTGGACACCTCTAGTCCATACAGTGTCTACAGTGGAGGCTTCTTTTGGAGGCCTCACAGCAAACAGTCCCCGCGTACGCGCTGTAGTTTATTCAGAAACGCTGTATGGACCATGGGGCTTGTCCAGTAAGTATCACTATAATACAAATTCCACACGACTGCCTCCAAAACATCCACTGATACCAAGGGTTGAAGTGCATAAGATACTTATTAACCGCGGGATCGCATAATATTACTAGTGTCTATCATGGTGTCGATTCACAGTTGCATTGTAGCCAGTTTAACAATTGCAAATAAATTGACTATAAACAACTGTAATGCTTGCCATAGAAAGCAGATAGAGCAGAATTAAATAGACTATAGTTTTGTTGGATGTGAAGAGTTGAGCGTGGATAAGCCAGAATGGGCTTCTTCACGTACAGATTGGCCAGCGTCAGCCCGTGGGTTCTTCTGCTGTACCTGGACAGGGATACTGAGTTCATAAAGAAGGCATATACCCGCGCATACGACTATTATGAGGGGAATGACCTCAAGTTTTATATGGATGGTAAGACTTCACTATTTGGATGATGGTTAAAATGCAATCAATCATTCTAATGTGCGCAGCTAGTCCAATAGCAAATGTGTGCACTAAATATTATGGAATTATACACACGAAATTGAAATACTGTTTAATGTACTACCGGTATGATGATATTGTTTGTAACACAGAAGACAGAGCAAAGCTTTGGGTAAAAAATTAGTAATTCAAATTGGAAAATATTTAAAATACAAACCGAAAAATAGCCGCGGAAATGATATTTTTTACACTTTTTAATTTCTTTTGAAGAATAAACAACAACAAAGTAATGTATATAGTTCTGACAAACAAATATACAAATAGAAACAAAATGGCTATTTTTCAACAGCTACATATTTTTCAACATACTGTCACTTTCAGCCGTGTCCCTGTTTTCTGGCGTTGCTTTCTTCTCATGGGCGCTGTTCTTTACTTATGTGGACGTTTACCAAAAACCCAGCTGGATCGTGAGGTACAAGGTTCAGCCAGGTAAAAATCAACCAGTGAGTATGTTTAGGAGCCTATTGATCATTCAGCACACGTACTGATTCTTGTATAACTGACACGAAATGTCATTTTTTATAATTTTTAACATCCATCACCAGTCTGCTATAGTATCAAACTGCCATACCACTTTTGTCCATTTTCTTTTCATTTTCTTCTCTGAACACAATTTCCATAAAGTGCAGTCACAACGCACTCAAGAATGTCTGACTGTCCTCTTCAACATGATGCCCACAAAAACGTTTGATTAAAAAGCCATTATTCTTCACCACTCAACCGCTACTCAATTTTAGTGTCACTGTTTTTGCAAGCAAGCTCTTACAACTGTATTGATATAGCTGAAGACACAGCTTCCATGTGACTATATCAAGTGGCCCTGACGTCAGGGCCACTTGATATAGTCAAATGGAAGCTGTGTCTTCAGCTATATCAATATAGTGGTAGGAGCTTGCTTGCAAGAACACTGGGAGTGAAATTGAATTCACAAGCAAACTTGGGAAAAAATGAATATACAGTTGTTCATATAACCACTACTGTCTGTGTGCAGATCTCGGCCGGCGTGCTGAAGAAGGCGTGGACCACGGCCCTTGTCAACCTGGTGCTCATCAGCTCGCCGCTCAACGTGCCGCTCTTCTACCTGAGCGAGTCGGCCGGCTGCTCCCTGCGGCCCGAGGACTTCCCCTCGCCCTGGCTGCTGGCCCGCGACCTGCTCGGCATCCTCCTGTGGCAGGAGATCACCTTCTACTATCTGCACAGGTGTGTGTGTGGGTGGGTGGGGGGGTATGTGTATGTATGTGTGAGTGTGTGTGGTGTGTGTGTGTGTGTCTGTGTCTGTGTCTCTCTCTGTGTGTGTGTGGGGGGGGGGTGCGGGGTGTGTGTGTGTGTGGGGGGGATATGATACTATAGACCCTTTTTTCTCATATATAGCACAATCCCATCATTGCATGTTATCTACAGCTAATCAATTCTCTTGTCATTCCCCACCATCTAGACTGGCTCACTGGGGACCGTTCTACCAGTATGTCCACAAGAAGCACCACGAGTTCACGGCGCCGGTCGCTGTGGCGTCAGTCTACGCACACCCGCTTGAGCACGTGTTTGTCAACACCCTGTCCTTCCAGGTATTGATTTATAGTCGGAGACAGGACTGTAAAGAGTGTGTGGGAAAGAGGGCTGAAAAAGAGGGATATAGTTAAAAAGGCTAAAAAGAGGGATGTGGGAAACAAGAAAAAGGAGGGATGTGGGATTTTTCGCCACCTTTTTATAACCACCTTCTCAGTTTCACATTCTGTGTCCACACTGCTGGTATCGGGTAAGAATAAAGTGAAAAATGTGCACAAGCTGAAGAAACAACAACAACAACGCCAACGCCACCAGCAGCAGCAGCAGCAGCAGCAGCAGCAGTGAGCAGCAGCAGCAACAACAACAACATCAACAACAACAGTAATACATTCCCCAATCTTCCCAACTGCCTAATGCACTAACTGTCACGTGTCTAGCTGGGGCCGCTGCTGCTGGGCAGCCACCTGTCCACGCTGCTGCTGTGGCAGGTGCTGGGGCTGACGGACACGTGCGTCACACACTCCGGCTACCACCTGCCGCTCCTACAGTCACCGCAGCAGCACGACTTCCACCACAAAAGGTACATAGTGTCATGAGTGGTTTTACTCTGAGACATTAAGAAGTAGAAAGACCACGGAGATGGTTTGGTTTCTATTTATTAACTGACTTCTACTATCATCTGCACAGTCCTATATACTGTGTCCTTTAGACTAACATAGCTCACGGCATCTAACCATGATAAGCCTTGCGGCAGTGGTTAGACTAAACCAAACTTATCGTCTGATTTAGACTCATAAGCTATACCATACATGACAATAGGCAGATCCTGGGGGTGCCCCCTTACATCCTTTTCACGTGGAAATCCATTGAAATCCTGCGGGTGCACTCTCCCCCCTTCCCCCCGAAAAGCTGGATCTATAGTGTAGTACGAGGACGTAGCCCCCTGCGGGTCTCCCTGTATTTATTACCAGTGGTAGGCCACCACCCGTCCTTACACCGCCTTTCACCATCCTAAAAGCACTCTCAGCCCCAAAACTTGATTACACACATCTGTCCTGACACTACCTAGATCTACCTCCCATCCTGATTGCAGCTGAAAATCACGAAAATACAAATAAGCCTACACTATTTGACGTACTTACACAATACACATAGTCGACTTTGGCCAAATACAGATGCATTTTAGATACTTACATAAGACACATACATAGATACATACATAGCCAATATAACTCTTATGTTCTGTCTTGTCCACTTCAGCCAACCATAATAGTAAACAATTATTAATCCTACAACCACCTATACTGAATATTAGGTAGTGTCGCCACAGGAACATTACGCCAATATTGACGTCATGGATTCTAAGATGTCAGCTGTCGTCTGCTATTTTTGTTATAAAATCGGGAATAGAGACCCAACAGCACTATTTTGCCATCAAGAGGGGGGTGATATAGGATAGTGGAACACGGGACATGGAGTCAAAGAATAGTGAAACATGGAACATTGGGGTAACAAATAATTGGTGGAACAAGGAACATAGGAAGTCAAAGTGGAACATGGAACATGGCAATTCCTTCATTTCTGATTGGCTGAGATCCAAACTCAACCATGCATAGTTTGTCCATAAATGTCCAGGAGAATATTGCCCTCTGAGAGTAAATGCATCCTTTGATTCTTGAAGTCCTTATGGTAGATGGAAATTTGTTAACAAAGCAGATACTGTTTTTGGTCACTGTATAACAAAGGCCTCAGTATTTTTTTTATTTCTTTTTACCTTTTATTTTATTTTTTTGTGGGTGGGGGGCACTTTTAGTTAAATCTCGTCTCATTCTCTTACAGTATTAGAGTATGGGGGATTATAATCCTTTAAGCCGTCCTGTGTAACTTGCCGCGAACTGTCATTGGTGTGCTGAAATTCACAGTTCAATTCAGTTTCAGTGATTGGAATAGCTTAAACAAGCGTAAAATCCTGGATACTGTGTACAAAACAAGCGGCAGAGTAATGGTTATGTGTTATTTAGTGTGGTGAAATTGTACCATTTTTCATCAAATAAAACTTTTTGTGTGTGAAGGTTAATTGCAATATTCACTAAATTTTGGCATTCATTCATGCAAATTGACCTTGAAACAATGCACATTTCTTCATTAAAATTAACATATATTATTACTGCAGGTAAAAGTCCCCTATTTACCTTGCCTAGCTGAGTAACAGGCCCCTCTTTCCCGTCCTAGCTGATTAACAGCCCTCTCTTTCCCACCATAGTTGCCTAATAGCCCCCTCTTTCCCATCCTAGCTGACTAACAGCCCCCTCTTTCCGTCCTAGCTGACTAACAGCCCCCTCTTTCCCGTCCTAGCTGACTAACAGGCCCCTCTTTCCCGTCCTAGCTGACTAACAGGCCCCTCTTTCCCGTCCTAGCTGACTAACACATATGTATTTAGTTAGCTAGTTCAGATTCTATGACTCCAAAACATGTTGTTGGACAAAAATAATATTTATGGCATTAACAGTAAAAAGTTCAAGGTAATCACAGAATTCATACATCTCTGTGGTGGCGATCTTGGATTTGCCTATATCTGTTTGATCAATGTGACTTTTATTGCTGGATTTAGATTCTATGACCTCGAAAACATATAGTTAGGCACCAAAATCACAGAGGTATCATTAATAATAAAAATGTTATTAGCGAGAATGTATTTTTACGTAATGGCGATCATGAATATTGAAAAAATGTTAAAAACAAATGAACTCCAATATTGCTAGTATATCATATCAGTATATCCCATGATATGTATGTTAAAAGTCATAATCATCTATCATGTTTTATGAACATATAAGTACTCATATCTACAGACCCCATATACAGGTTAACGGAAATGCTATGGAGGTAGGGGTCGGTAAATGTACTATAACTTTTTTATAAAGCGAGCTAGAGGATTCAAATTTGATTTATATGAATTCTAGATGATTTTCCCATCGGATACATATCATATATGATACTTTTCATGTACTGTGCAATCATAGAAAAAACTTTTTCAAAAAGATTTTACTGTATCTCAAATTCCGTGAGATGGGCCCCCGAAAATACTCATTAATTTTAGTTTAAACAGACATTTCAGAATAAATTTTATATTGGTTTTGTTTTAGACACCCATAGGCATGTAGCAAATATAATTAAATGATTATCACTGCTTTCTACAACATGCATTACACCATTTTCTGAGATACAGCTTATTTTTTAATAAGTAGAATTTTTCTTAGGTACCCATTTTCAATCAAGCAGTACACTTTGTTCCACCAACAGCCGCACACAAGAAATTGATTTTCATAATCTATGGATACAGCCCTTTTTAAAAATGTATAACAACCTTTTGGTACTTTTTCGGGTGGAAACATTGCCCCAGTTCACATTCACAGAAGGGACTAATATCAATCATCTGGTAGCAAGCAATTATGTTTTCATATTGCTGCCATATGTGGATTGTACACACCAACAGTCAAAGTGCCAGTCTCATATCCATCATCTATGTATTTTTAGATGGTATTTATGATGCAGGCTTTTGTCTGTAGAAATTAGCAGTGTGCAAGTTATAATAGAAATCAATTGGAAATTGCCAATGTACAAATCATTAATTGATTTAGTTATTTATTTTATGAATTTGACATAGTTTTACAACAATATACAAAAGGGGAAAAACATAATTCTATAATATAGTATACCCCAGCCCTACCAGGGCTTATAAGTCACCCTATATAATTAATAGTTGAAAATTGATAATGCTCTCATGGTACCTAGGTAATAATTAAATTTTTCTGTCACATTGAGTTACATTATGGCTTGCATACCACGATTTCTTTTCATAAGCAGGTCAGAAAAGGTGCCTCCGGTTGTGAAAATTGCACATCTAAGTTCTAGTATGAGCAAGTCGTGGACACTTGAAAACATGTCATACAAAGTCTGTTTTAAAAAAAAATAAGTTTATCATATGATATGATAAAAAGTCGTTGACAAATTGCATTCATATTTGTTTGCATTGGGTCATTTTCAGAGTGGAACATGGAACATGAGAAATTATAGTGGAACATGGAACATAGAGGCATAAAGATCGTGGATCATGGATATTAGGTGTCAGCTCAGCTCAGGACTCCATAAAAACTATGAACTTGCAATTCTACCCTGTATCATGAACATTCTCCCATAGTCAGATGGGGTCTAGCTACTCAGGTTTGGGAAGAGTTAGCTGGACAACACGGCAAAATTAGCGCAATATATAGATTATCGTCAATATGCCACTACATTTTTAGTTGATTAATTAATTAATGTGTATTTGCACATTTGTATATTGTCAGGTTTAACGTAAACTACGCTGGCTCAGGTTGGATGGACTGGCTTCACGGTACTGATGCGCAATATGTGGATACTATAGAACAGAAGAGGGATACTACTCTGTGGAACTTCACTCAAACCATACGAGATCTGTATCCCGGAGACCCCCAGAGGAAGGAAAAAGCTGATGAATTGAAGAGAGACTAGATATCATTTTAAGGTGTTTAATTGTGGAGTGTACACCTCACATGTAAACAGTTATGGTTGTAGATCCAGTTCTTTAAATGGCAGTACAAAGGGGAGTACAATTAAAAAAATCCATAAATAGTGACTAAAAACATTTGAACATGCCGCGTCCAGTTAATTAGTTATTTTGTCAAATAAAGTAATTCTGGGCCAAAAAGAGTGCCATTTTCTATAATTTTTCCCCTAGAAAATCAAAGTTTCACTAATTTTTGCTTTAAAGCCATGTTTATGCCCCATCTGTAGCAGCTGGGTTTTAGCTGTAGTCAGTGCCAGATCACAATACACGATTTTGCAAAAAACCTTTTATGCCAATCAAAAGTAAAGCTATGATACGGGTAAAATAGCATTTTGAAGATTTCGGACTCACTCAAGGTGGTTAATCAATTGTCACTCTATAGGGGCAATCTTGACTCTAGTGGGCAGATAATCACTCTAGCTCGGCAAAACACGGAGTCAGTTGATAAACAATGTACTCGTGGTACTGCAGCTTCATTATTTGATAATATACCATTGGATATCGACATTAAAAGGTAAACTTTTAAATTCTATCTAGCATCAATATCAGCTGTGCATTGATGAAGCTAAGGTTCTGCGCCTTATGTCAATTGGTATTTTCTAACTCCTTGGTACCAAATTTGTGGTCCAATTTTTAAGTATCAGATTTTGGTCAGATGACAACTTTCAATATCTAGTAACATCCATGTGAAAGTTGTTTGGCGTCATTTATTAACTCACACCCTAAATATGTAGATATATCTTTGTCCCAATAGAATGCTCATAGTAAATTGCACTTTACTTTACAAGAAAATTGTGATTGAAAGGTTGATTAATCCTTACTCTAGCAGGGTACCTAAATATGTGTTGAAATGTGGCTAACCACTCTATCTGGGCTACTGGTTACTGTAAATACACGAAGAGTCATATATAATGAATGATATCATTTCCTTTCAAATACTGTACTATAACTCATAGAATATGACACAATATGTATACAATGGCATATTTTCATTGCTGATAGCTAAACTAAGCTTGAGATGTTATGTTACATGCGGTACTTTCACTGATAGAGTGGTTAATCAAGCCCTACCAGAGTTCACATTAAGGTTTTGATCAACACACAAAGTTGAAAAGCGTCATACTATGTTAGGTTGCTCTTATTCTTGCCTAAACTATCTTTGACTGATAAGTTATTAGACTGTGTCATTCGGACAATCAAACACAGACCTCAATTGCTTAGGTACTAATATATCTAGATCGGATAACCATACTGTTCTTAGTAAACATTGGGGTGGTCGTTTGGTAATCAAATTTATGAAATTATCACTAACTTTGTCACATAGCAATTGGTGTCCTTGGGTTCCTAACATTATCACATATTCCATGAGCAAACCCATAGGAATGAACATCTTATGGTAAATGGTAAATTATGAAAAAATACTCCATGTGTATGAGTGTTTTTTTCTTTGAATCCACGTTTTTGCCCAGCTAGAGTGATTGTCTGCCCGCTAGAGTCGAGATAGTCGCTATAGAGTGACAGTTGATTCACCACCCTGCCAGTGCAAAGATGCCTCCTGTGGTATCTTTGTAGGCCTCCAGGTAAGACAATGTTTAATATATCCTTCTAAAATTTCGTATTTCCCAACAGTTGTGAATATTGAAGGCATAGAGTTGATAATATTAACAAACAATTCATAAACCATTGTTCCTCGTGACCAAGAAAGTACAGATTTGTGTTGACGTACACTGAAATATTATATCTGAAAGAGCTGCTGGCGTTTGAACAAAATGGATTTTGTATCATTTTCTTGTGATGCTATTTAAAGTTTATAAACCAAATTAGAATTAATGTTAGCTTTGAAGCATTAAACTGCAAAACTGTAATTTCTGGGCGCTCAAACATAAGGCATGAAGTAGAACTTGTTGCGTATTTTTTAAACCTATAACTTTTGAAGTCTTGAATTTGCAAAGAAATCAAAGTTTGAGTGGTATAACGTCATGTCTTGGAGATGTTGCAATTGTCATAAATATATATTTATGCAAAATATAATATTCACCATCTCCCTCATTAACATAAGATCTTACGAGAAATTTTCTTTTTACACTTTGGCACCGGGAATCAGAGTTGATTTAAATTATTATTTATCCATTACATCTACATGGCACATTTGTTAAAAAAACACATTAAAATAGTAGAAATAGTAGAAAAACATCGGGGCATTGACCGCTGTAATAAATCTGTAAATATATCAATCAGAAAAAATAAATGATACATCTACACTTACATACAAAAAACATTCATCTTTATATCTATGAAACAATAGTATAATAAATGATGATATACTATATTCATGATATATTATTAATGGTAAGACCATAAGCCAAGTCGGTTTTTAACTGTTATGCAATTTTCTTTTCCACTCATTTCCTATCTGCATTCTCCATTATTCAAACCAGCCTAGTCAGTCATCTTTCCTACTTCTCTAAGTTGCCGGTTCCCATATCATATTTCTTACAAAATATGATGCTACATCGTCATATATCTATATATTTTTTCATGTTCACAATTTTGCTAAAAGAAAATATTTGAAAAAAATATACTGTAGTATGATAAAAACTTCAGCGACCTCCACCCCCCGGCTTCAATATATATGATCATTCCTGTAATGTTTTTAAATCTAAATATTCATCAAGCTAATTTTTTAATGTTCTTATCTACTGTCAGTGTTACATTACATTACACAATCCAGCAAAATCCCATTAAGGCCAATCAAAAGTAAAGCTGTGATACAAGGAAAATGGCATTTTGATGAATTCAAACCGGAAGATACCCCCTGTGGTATATTTGTAGGGCTCTATAATATACAATATAATCTTCTAAAATTCTGCATATTCACACACTGCCAAAGTATTGAACCATAATGGCATAGATTAACCTTTGTTCCATGTGGCCCAGAAAGTACAATTTGGGTAGGACGAACATGGACACAATATTTTTCAAACACAGCTGTTGGTGTTTTGCCATTTATTGGTGCTGTTATTTAAAGGGACATGAACAGCAACCACCTCCTCAGACAATATCAATTAATAATTTTATTTTTCTATATACTTGACATGTTGCATCTAATAACTTCCAATTTTACAATCATAAACACGCGTTTGATAGAAAAATATAAATAAATTAAAACAGAGAGAAAAACGAATTGATTGACTTTGGAAGGTTCCGTACTAACAAAATGACTGTAGCCTTTATCACTTGTGCGCCGCAAGCCGAAATTAGCATGTATACAATGTTTAGTAAGGCTGACAGACTAATACTATTGACATGCCAAATGTTTGGGTACAAAACATCTTCCCAGAGTTAAAAAAGGTTTAACTACGAAGAAATGGAATGATACGAATAGCTGAAAATGTATATATTCAACTGACTTAGCAAGTACCATTTACATGACATAAATTTATTATATACCTTGAAATCCACCTGTGCATGTCTCTTTAAATTTGTTTAACCAAACTATATGTAAAACATATGAATAACTGTACATATATTTTCCTAAGTTTGCTTGTGAATTCAATTCTACTCTCACTGTTCTGCCAAGCAAGCTACTACCACTGTATTGGCATAGCTGAAGTGACATCTTCCATTTTACTATATCAAGTAGCCCTGACGGGACTAACTCACGACCCCAAGGTTGTGAGACCAGAATGATACCATCATCCTAAGCAGTGGGCTGTTAAAAGGTTACTCGGACGAACCGATGTCTCTACATACTTGGTCAGTTATCATCTCAACCCAGAGGTTGTGGGTTCGAATCCCACCCGAGGACGGAAATTTTTTGGGAAGTCCAGCCGTGTTAAGGTGTGATTCTATAAATAACTGTATATAAGTTTTTTTCCCAAGTTTGCTTGTGAATTCAATTCTACTCTCACTGTTCTGCCACGCAATCCCCTGCCACTGTATTGACATAGCTGAAGAGACATCTTCCATTTTACTATATCAAGTGGCCCTAATAGGACTCGAACTTACGACCCCAAGGACCTCCCAAAAATTCCCAGGCAGCACGTGTAAACAAAATGTCCCGTGATGGTCTCAACCAGCAACAGACACATAAAACACGTGGTTGAAGAGGCCTCGTGTTCATAATCACCTTTATCATATTTGCCACCAGGTGGCTACAAACAATTGAATTCTGGGAATATTTTCACCGGTCATTATCATATCTCCTGCTACGCCTAGCGTGAATTGGTACTTTTGTCATATCCGACGTTCAGAATTTCCAACGTGACTAGCAGCACCCGTATTGCATGGCCTAGTTGATTGAGACTAATAAACAGGTATGCCTGCCACCTGCAATGGTACTAACAATTTTAGTACCGACATGGGTGAAAATGAAAAAAAGGCTCCTTCCATGTTTTAGACTATAGGTCAATAAGATTCACAACTAGATCAAAAGTGCTCAGATAGCACAGCTTCGCTAGAGCAACATTGACCCATGGGCAATAAAGATGTTTGCTTTGCAATCAAAGCAGAAAAACGTCTGACTTGATGCGTGACTCATCCTACATCTGTGTTATTGGCATTGGATTGCAGGCGCTTTCTAAACATGGCTAAAGTAAATATCTATTGCCCTTGAATCGACATTAATATGGTAATGCTGTGCTCTCTGAGCACTTTTATTACAATATAACCACTATGCCAACTCGATGGTCATGTTTCGAACAGTATTGAAACTATACAGTATATCCCACCAGAAACTGAGGTGTCATTTTGTGATGTATGCGTCTTCCAGCCCACACTGCACGGTGTGAAAAATTCACCACTGATCAGAAATTCTACCATACACACTTATTGATTAGTTCATGTTAGGTCTATTATATGTGTTTGTTGCATAAAAAACAAATGATCTTTTTTTGAAGCTTCTACGCCTATTAATAAAGAAATTATAACTTAAACTTTTAATTCAATTTTATCTGCTGAAGATTCAGTCTTGCAGATGATTTTTGATTGAAAACCAGATGTCCGAGATTTTTAAAAGTTGCATTAAACTATGAAATACAATCTTCTGTTTGATGCATATTGTTTATGGTCATTCCACGATAAAATGACCTTTTAATGGAGATTGTGCTATATATATTGAGAAAGTTAGAACAAAATTCATACTATCAAATTTCAAAATTTCATGATCATATGCATGTATCACAACATTCAACTTAGACTAGATACTACAAGCTACAGGGTATTCTATTTTAGTTTATGAATGAACACTAGTTTAATTTTTGTAAGATATTTTTGATGGCATTTGTTACAAACCAATCATGTAACCTGTTTAATAGAACCTCTTATATATAATTACCTATTACAACTTGTAAGACCGACTAAAATGGTTTCAATTGATAAGTGGTCTTTATATGGAGGTTCCCATAGGAATCATTTTGAAGGATTCACCGAGAAAGGTGGATTATAGAGGTGGTCTTAATTGTACACTTTTCTACTAGATTTATTACCGTTTAAACCATCCAAACAGCCAGTGGATTTTAAAACATTGTCAGCGCATGCATTACATTTTTTTGTATTTGTATTTGAATTGTAATGGTCTCACTTTCATATGTTTCAAATTTTGGTGTTATGACGTTATCACATATCTGAACAGTTCAAGTGAATTTGACTATTTAGAAGATATGAGTGTTATGCAGTTTGTACCTGGGAGACTGTAGAAGTATACAAACATCTGATTTTAAAATGTGAGCTCCAAATCAGTAATAATATTCAGAAACTATTTTCAACTGTTCATAAGATATGACTTGTTACTGTAGACAGATAACAATGATATATACAACATTTCATGCAAAACTCATCAAAATTATTGTTTAATGAATATGGTTGGAATAATATTACAACTATGGTAGTTACTGGCAAATATTTGATTACAGGGTTTTCATTATTTGGGCAAGGATATATTGTTATTAAAAGAGTCAAAACGTATTTGAATGCGTGTTAAGTCATCAAAAAGAATATATCCTCTGTTCACAGTTTATTGAAGAATGATTTTTTAAGTTCTTACTGATATATATTCAAAATAGTCTGAGAATCATGAGAACACAAAGTATTGAAAAAGCTTTGTATAAACATGCACAAGGCCCTGATGACCAAAAGGCCCATAAACCATGGCAGGATGAATCCTGCTGTCAAAATCCGGTGGCTAGCACACTGGGCAAAATGTACGCCAGGTTATGTGATAGACTGTATAGTGGAAAAATGGAAAGAAAATAATTAAAATGGCCCACTGAAAGTTAAACTCTGATTGACAAAGTGCCAAAATTGAATACAGTTAATGTTCAGTAGACATGTAAGCATTGTACAAAGTTTTAATGCTTTCCCACAAGCATCAACAAAACTATTGCAGAAAATGTTGAAAATGGACCCAAAATGGCACTATGGAGATCACACTTTAAATTGGCAAAGTGCCCAAAATTGAATCACTTTGGTTGTCGCGTCATACCAAATAGTTGTGTAAAGTTTAAACGAAATAGGGTGAAGCGTAAAAGCTCTAGCTTGTCCGGAGACATACATACATACATCCATCCATACATACATACATACATACATACATACATACATACATACACATACATACATACATACATACATACATACATACATACATACATACATACATGCATGCATGCATGCATACATACATACATACATACATACATACATACATACATACATACATACATACATACATACATACATACATACATACATACATACATACATACATACATACATACATACATACATACATACATACATACATGCATACATACATACATACATACATACATACATACATACATACATACATACATACATACATACATACATACATACATACATACATACATACATACATACATACATACATACATACATACATACATACATACATACATACATACATACATACATACATACATACATACATACATACATACCTACCGTGCACCCCCCCCCCCCAGGATCCTCCGACATTGGTACCAAAATGATCCTTGATGTCCCCCGCTTCCATTTCAAAAATGTTTCCATCAATAAGTTGGGATGAACTACCTCATTTGCATAAAAACAAGATGGCCGTCAGCACGTTTTTTTCGAATTATACGAAATACCATTTACGTAATATCTTTACTCCTATTTAACCTTTTCAAGTCATTTAAAAGGCTAAACTTACATTTTAAGTATAGAGGAATACAAAAAGTGAAAGAAATCATGGTTTGGTTAATTTTTGATAGCCTAATTAGCATAAATCCAAGATGGCCGACCCCAATTTTCAACATAATTCACTTTCTTTTCTCTATATAACCCATTATTCTGTATTCTGTTCACTGCCAACTTTCTAAAATATACAGCAGGATCCCCTAATGCTATTTCATAACTGTTATTGGGTATATACTTGCATACACTGGCTCATTTGCATAAAAACAAAATGGCTACCCCCGTCATAGGAAATTCAAGAAAATCCGATTACCGTCATATCATCAGTTTTTATTATCACTTTGAAGTCATTTAAAAAGCTAAACTTACATTATAAATATATAGAAATACAAAAAAGTGAAAAATATGATAGTGCAATGACTTTATGATATCCTAATTAGCATAAATCCAAGATGGCCGACCCCACTTGCAACATAATTCACTTTCTTTTCCCCATATAACCCATTATTCTGTATTCTGCTCACTGCCAACTTGCTAAAACATACAGCAGGATCCCCTAATGCTATTTCTTAACTGTTATTGTGAATACACTTGCATACAGTGGCTCATTTTCATAAAAACAAAATGGCTACCCAATCTTTGGAAATTCAAGAAAATCCGATTACCGTCATATCATTAGTTTTTATTAACACTTTGAAGCCATTTTAAAAGCTAAACTTACATTAGAAATACAGACAAATACCAATATGTGTAAAACATCACAGTGTGGTACATCTATAATATCTTAATTAGTATAAGACCAAGATGGCTGACACAAATTTAGAACACAATTCAATGTTTTTTGTCCTCGTCACCCCTAATTAAGCCTTAGTCAGTCTTCATCTGATTCTGATGAAGAATATTCAAACTCATACACATCTGAGTCATTGTCATCTGATGCTTTATCATCAGGTTGAGCTAAGAGATCAACAAACTCTTTGGGCAGTATGTTATTTTCACACCACAAAGGCTCAATGTCACCACTTTCATTTAAGATTCATCTATAACCATCAGTAGGTTTGGGAATTTCCTGAAAATTTTCCAATGCCCGTTTCTATATTGCAACTTGATAGTTAGTTCTCTTGATGTGTTATTTTAGACTTTCTTTGCAAGGTGGTAGTTTGGCCATATCAATGCTATACTTCAAGGTTAATTTTCCATCAACCCCACATTTTTTATGTAGCATATGCAGAGACGCAGATTGTCCACGTTCTTGAATCGTTGCCCACCAGACATTTTGCATGTAAATTCTTTGAGTTCTTCATATACTGCGTCTGGAACTTCCCAGCTGTCTCCCAACAAAGAAAAAGATGCCTTAAACTTTGAGTTTTTCTTTAGCAACTTGATTGGTAAAACCTTTCCTTATCCTTTAAATGCACTCACTGTATCCCACCCACAGAACGCATGCTGAGACATCAAGGCTGTACAGAGATGACGAGTCTAATTGGCTGCAACATTTGTAATACTTATTAACCTTTCCTTATTTCCGGTTCATGTGTTAAATTGGAGATTGACCCCGGTGAATTTCACATCAAAATGAAACCCAATAAAGAAAATATCAATGTCTAGTGTGTTAATTCTGATATCTCGGATGATAAACCCCACACAGCAGAAAAGTTCATCAATTGAGATTTGACCAGGAAGAAACCGACACCAGAGCATTGCTTTACTGCTGGAAATTGAAAGTGCTGTGTGTTTTTTTCCATCTTGTGAAGTGAATTCATGAGCTTTTCCTTCACATATGAGAATCACCTTCTTTAAGCCCTGACGCAGTTGCATCTTTGCGCCACACATCCATGAGCACATTTGTAAAATGGATTTTGTTCTCAGCATTGCATAAAAATAGTTTCCCGTCTCTTGGCCTCTGTGCTTTCTCCTTTTACAATCAACTTCCCACCCCATTCTCGTCGCCTACGTTCCATTGATTTTACAGAATCATCTTTGGTGTAATTTTCTGTGCTGAATACTACCACACCTTTATTTAGCATGGTATGTCCTTCATCGTATGAAAAATTGCATTTCCATCAATGACTGTTAGTCTCTCCTGCTGGTGGAACATCAGAGTTTACACAATCCTTTGTTACATGTTGAAAAGCTTTTGCTTTGCCGTCTTGGCTAAGAAACCATCAGTGGTACCAATGCAATATGGAACAGGAGTTAACTGATACTTCATGATTTCCTCAAGGTCAAGCTGTAAATTAGCTGCCTTAAGTGTTTTAACCATCAATTGGAATGGAATGTTGCTTGTTTGCTTATATATTATCTATTTGTTTTTCTTTTACCTGACAACAATGGCTTTGTTCATATCTGCCATGGTTTGAGGTTCAGCTTTTTAATTAGGTCAAAAAAGTTGTTCTTTGTTTCAAGCTGTGCTTCAAACTTAACCCTTTCGTCTTTACCAGCCGTCTCTGCTCTCAATATGTCATGCTCAATCTCTTTGGAAACTGGTGCACCAGATGAAATATTGTACAACTGGTCTGTGCCTTCAATTTCAAATGGGTTCATAAAGCTTTCAAAAGCATTATTATGCTGATCACCTACTTCTTACTTCATTTAACCTCAGCTGCTCTCATCTCATGGTGCTTTTCAGCATTTTTTTGCCCCCTCCATATTCACCAGTGATAAAGTGGACTCAAGATACTTTGAACACCGCACATGTGTAGTTTTTACCCATCTTTGATATGCATTGTACTTGTTAGAAATGCCCATCAGGCCAGCTCCACCCCGAACTCTTGATTTGGATTGCTTCATGAAGGTTTCTTGCCCCGCTGATTGCACCTTGCTTGAGAATCTCAGTAGCACCAGGGTGTGATTCTTCAATATTTGCCAGATATGTAGAGTAAAATGTTAAGTAGCGTGCATACGTTTGCCCTCCAAAACTGAAGAAGAGGTCAGGCATTAGGCTGATACAATTAGCATACATCATTGTACCCAATTATAGTGCGTCCGTCCGTCCATCCGTCCATCTGTCCGGACACGTTACCCTCTACAGGTCACATGTCGTTTGAGCTGGAATGCTCAAATTCGGCATGTTCGGTTAGAAATGGTGACCACAAGAACCCTATTTCATATGGGCCCCAAGACGGGGTCCCATATTTGGATGATATTGCTATTTCAAATATT
Organism: Streblospio benedicti; assembly: GCA_019095985.1. Classification (NCBI taxonomy): domain Eukaryota; kingdom Metazoa; phylum Annelida; class Polychaeta; order Spionida; family Spionidae; genus Streblospio; species Streblospio benedicti. The sequence goes on along the minus strand of CM032669.1, from coordinate 3,393,490 downwards.
TCCCATATATGCCATAGAATGTCCTGTCTATATATTGGCTGGAATATTGATTATAGCAGTGGAATCATTACCAAGAAGTGAATACACATTCTTTAAGTTTGCCACAGATTTGATTTTAATGCAAATATTAAAATGAAATTCACTAGTAAATTCTAATAATGGGCCCACAAAAAACTCCCCAGAAACAGGGTTCTTGTGGTCACCAAAAATGTATCCACTCCAGCTTTAGATGATACTGCTATAAAATCACATCATCCGATAGTGATATTTTAATTAATTAAAGAGTGTAAAAACACTGGAATAATCAGCCAAATTATAGATGATCTGGCTGAACGTGTTTTGCCAAAAGGATTATGCCATTTGTTGTCTAAAAATTTTGGCTAACAGCTGAGGCTGAAATTTCTTTTCATATTGATTTTAAATATATAAAGCATATTGAATACTAGTAAAATGGACCTAATAATCTTAAATAAGCAAATATGACCATTTGGGCCCATGTGAATAGGGTTCTTGGCTGGTCACCATTTCCAACCGACATGTCCGGAGGCCACTCAGCTCAAACGATGCTAACGTTTTTCTTAACCTGACAGGAATGGCGGACGTTCATATGGATGGATTTGACGGATCAGCAATTAATTGGGTACAAGCCAGTGTATAAACACTTAATCACCAATATATGGGTGACATTCCAGTGTATTAAACACTGGTTTGCCCCTGACCGGGGGTACAACTGGCTTTTCATCTAATGTAATGTTATATATAAATGTGTGAAAATGTTTATTTGTTTTGTGTATTTCTATTACGAGGTATTTCTGTAGTATGTTATGGATGAACTTTGGGTTTAGTATATTTATGGGTATACTTTGAATGAATTCTACTATATTTTTGGGTATGCTTTTTGCAAATCTTACTATATTTATCGGTGCTGTTCCTAAAGTCAAAATGGCACACCCGTACCCAATTATAGCCTTAGACCCCCCCCCCCCCCCCGAGATAATACAGCACTTTTATGAACTATTACATAGACTGTCACGATGAGTACACTGTCAGATAGGCTGTTAAACAATGCAAACGGTATAATTTTGCCCTCAAAAACAGAAGAAAGGTCAGGCATTAGGCTGATACAATTTAGCATACATGTATTGCATGAAGTCATTCATCATCTTTCTGCATGTACCAGTTGTAAGATGAGCCAAACATAATCTCTATATATGGTACCAGAATTGACCTGTTTTTTTCAAGATCCTTTTAATTTCACTGCAGAACTTATAATAATCATTCATGTTTGTCTCAAGTTCCTCTTCAACTAGGTAGAGATTCTAGAATTTCTTTTCATGGTGATTCTATAAACTTTTGATCACACTACGATTGTTTTATTACAAGCTACGTTTTGTTTTTTTTTTCAAATATTTTCTTTAACAAAATTATCCAGAAATACAAAAAACTATGTAAAGGACTTTGCAGCAACCTGACTTGTCGACACCATAGGTCGCTTCATGATTATTATCCATATGCTACATTTCCCAGGTCCCATCCGGCCGTTTGGTGTAAACTCGGCACTGGTCAGCTGGTCAGTGACACCTTCACTATGTCGCTAAGGGGAAAGGCTAGCTCCCTTTATTTCATATGGGCCCAAACGCATCTTTTTTTTAAAGCCCAGGGACCCGGTACTTGGGCGGTAGGCAGGTTCTCCCATTTCTCAACGTACACTTAGATCTATAGCAAACAAAAAATGCATTATCATTCTCGTCACGAGTTTCGCCTGCTATAAATCACGAAAAGCGCCATTGAGGGCATTCCACTGGCTTGAGGGACACTGGGGGCGTCATGTCAAATATTGGCTGATTATTGATTTATAGCAGTATCATCTAGCCAACAAGAAGTGGATACATTTTTTGGAGCCGCTGTGTCTGGAGTTTGTGGTTATAGAATATTGGATTTTACTGGTGCATTCAAATAGTAATAAGAATGTGATTCACTAGTAAATGGACCTAATAATGGGCCCAAATGGGCCCAAATATGGACCGCTTTTGGGCCCATATGAAATAGGGTCCTTGTGGTCACCATTCCAACCCGACATGCCGAATTTGGAGCATCCTAGCTCAAATGATGCGACCTGTAGAGGGGCAATCTAACCGGACGGATGGACGGACGGATGGACCGGATGGATAAAACATCATTGATTTATAGCAGTATCATCTATTAATTAGGTACAAACCAAGTGGATACATTTTTGGAGCCTAATATGTGTCTGCCTTTGTGGTTATAGAATATTGATTTTAATGGTGCATTCAAATAGTAATGGCAAGAATGTGATTCACTAGTAAAATGGACCTAATAATGGGCCCAATGGGCCCAAATATGGACCGTTTGGGCCCATGTGAAATAGGGTTCTTGTGGTCACCATTTCCAACCGACATGACAAATTTGAGCATCCTAGCTCAAACGATGCGACCTGTAGAGGGGTAACGAACCGGATGGATGGACGGACCGATGGACGGATGGACGGGCGGATGGATGGACTGTGGCAATATATTGCCAGTGTCAAAAAAATATATGAGACAAATTCCAGTGTACTATATGGTTTGCCCTCACAGCATCTAAGGTTATATAAAATGTTGCTGTTTTATTTGTTTTGTGTGGTTTCTTATTACGAGGTTTTCTGTACCCTAATTATAGCATATTTATCGAATACTAAAGTAAAATGGACACCCGTACCCAATTATAGCCTTAGCACCCAAATATGAACTATACACGAAAACACGGTTTCGTGACGGTTCTTGTGGCCCCATTTCAGGTAAGATTCTCGTTCCCCGTAGTAAATAGAGAGAAATTGCCGACTTTCTACCCAAGAGTCTTGTATTAAAATTGTGCTAATCTTCTTACTTTTAACTTCGGCTGAATTCGCTAACCTCTGCTCTACAACATACTAGAAGTACTCACAGAAATAATTGATAATAAAGATTTGCTGAGACATTTACTTTTCCATCTTTTTGCATCCACTACCAAATGAAAATACTGCACAGAGTCCTGACAGCAAACGTTTGACGTTCCACCAGAGCGTTGGATCATTAAATACTGACTAGCAGGTGGTTGCTCACAAAAGTGCTTCATTCTAATTTTCGTCTGTAAATAAAATGTAATATTAAAGCATGCAAACAGCCATACCTTACCAGAAAAATAATAACAAATGGAGCTGCCAACACACGGGTTAAAAATATCTATAGGTGTTTGGTTGATCTATAAATCAGACTAACATGACCCCCTCTCATCCAAAATAAAGTGATACTGCATAGCAGGGTGGATCCTTGAGACCTAATATCTTTATTTTATTTTCCAAATTAACTTTCATTTTGAAGGATTGGTGAAAATGTAACATTATTACTACAGCTTGCACACAGGAATAACTTATAAGAGTTCTATTGCAGATACAGCTGTCAAGACACGGATTTAGTTTAGAAAGACGATCTTGGTAGATTTATATAGTTTGCTGACGGAAATCAACCACCATACATATAGTCTTTGGCTGTTATTTCCGTTATTATCTGCCCTATTAATGTAAAATTAGGGATTGGTCAATCAGTAGTAATAGGCGTTCAATCCATTCATATCATTGGACATTTTCTGATACTTTTACGGCTTATAATAGCTGAGTTTGACTTAGGTGCACATTGAAAAATAATGCCACAATATGGTCAAACTAACGAGCTTGTGTATCTTTACTATCTATCATAATCTCATCTCCATCCAGTATGTTGTGGGCGAGTGTATATATAATGAGTTCTAATTCATAAATAGGATAAATAATAAATTTGAACCATGTAAATATTGTGTCAAAATACGGCAATTTTCCCTTCATTAACACGGGAGCGAGTTTTATTTACCTGTAACTCAACGCTCGTGGCTGACGCATCCTCCATCACATGCTTTGCTACGGCGAACGTACATACGTATGAATCAGAGCTTTTTCATCAAGGCTGTTTCTTGAAACCGTGTTTTCGTGTATTACATAGACTGTCACGATGATTACACTGTCAGATAGGCTGTTAAACAATGCAAACGGTATCAGTGTTATTTAGTAACGGTTTGCGTTGTACTCAGTGAATTTTTGTAGTGCTGCCACCTGTTGAACGAAAACGTAATGAAATTGTTCACAATTAAGATTTGACTTTTCTGCAAGTTAAGAAGCAGGAAAACACCGAATGTATAACTATAAATTTTGCTGTACTCCTTTTCAAGACAAAAATATGTATTTCATATAATATTTCAGGAAAACTACTAGGTGTGTGAAAAATAAAAAAGTAAAATAACACAAATTTAACCAAAAATGTCATGTGTGAAAGCACAAATAACTGGTCCTTAAAAGTGTTTTCTGGTTTGTTTTATGTTAAGAACAGAGTAATTTATGGAATTTGCTATTCCAATCTACTTCTTTTATATAAAACCTCATCACTAACATAGAATCGGTAGCAATGCCACCGTCATCCTAGGTTAGATTAACAAAAATGCCGTCAGTCCACGATGGTTACGCAAAGACTTGGGTTTAAAACACATACACAACAGTTTTCTCCCGATTAAGCATTAGTTCATAGTTATTATTTCTCTATTTTTATTTTTATTTTCTGCTATTTAGGTCAAAATCAAAACAAACATATATTATTATTTTATTTTGATGCTACAAAAGTATCCTTTTCAAAATATTTTGAAAAGGATACCTTTGTATCGAAAAGCTTAAAAATATATATGTTTGTTTTGATTTTGGCCTAAATAGCAGAAAATAAAAATAAGAA
>CM032669.1:3358700-3383700 GCA_019095985.1 Streblospio benedicti | reverse complement strand
TCCATTCGTGTGTCACCTGGACAGAGTAGGAACCACTTTAAAAAGGGAGCCTGTTGGTTTGCGACTTTGACACGTGACTTGTTCACACACGTGCAGTATTAGGGGTGTAATGTTATCACTGGATGCCGCTCTACATTAGGATTTAAATCTACTTGTCCTTCGAACAAGTAGAGGTCTAAGTTTACTTGTCCGACAACCAAATGCACTTGTCAGCACAAAACGTTATGAATGTTGATGAAAAGCATATTTTGAAACAAAAGGATAATAAATTTGAATTGTTTTATGACGTTGTTGAGTGAATATTTGAATGTTTATTCTTAGTTCACAACCACTTCTGGCTAGGCATTCAATGTATAACTGGCGTGATTGTTATCACTTTTGACTTGTCACTGGCTGGAAATTGGACCTAACCGGCCGGTGGCCATAGCTCTCAGGAAGCAATGGGTAGATGCCGTAAGAGTTTTAATTTGAAGTTAGAATTTACAGGTGTCTGTACAATTTCATAACCGGTCCCAAATCCTGTACACATTGTTAAAATATCAGCCAATATCTGGCCATCATGCAATAACCGGCCAACTAGTATCAGATTAGGGCAGTAATTCATGTCCTTGACAGCCCCCTGAAAACTTCTGTTCAAAACAGATGCGGCATGGTGACCAGTCAATGTGTTTACCGGTGTTTGTCCAATGTTGGAAAAGGGCTAAAACCGAGGGTGTACTCACAATCACCCAATGTATTAGGTACATTCTCTGCAAGATAGGACTAGCAAGTATTAATATGACCTAACCATTTTAGACCAACAGGCTCTTGATATTTTTTTTATTTTTTTCTCACAGTCAGAGGTGCTCTCATCAGCTGCTTCTTCAACATATAATGTGCGTATGTACCTACATCTCTCACTTTCAAACAACCACCTCCAGGGAATTCCTCGTATTCGCCAACCTTCCCAGGCTGGTACATATTAAATTTGGCGGGTGTTGTTAGATACACGCCTGGCAGTTTGGCAGGTACTCTTCCAACAAATTGGCAACTGTAGGAAAGAAATCAATTGCCAAACACATTTATTACTTATGATAATTTTGGCCCTGAAAGTTAGACATCGAAATCAATATCAAAATGCGAGTGAACCACACAAGTGCAAGTCCGTTTTGATTTCTCGCAGAATTATGAGATTGTGTTATGTACCTTTCCAAACTCCAGGAGAAATTCAGTGGTGAGGAGGAACAAAATTTTATATAAATAAAAACACTCCTTTTATGGAGTCTTAAAATCTTACATTTTCTCAAGAAGGGCGCACCAGAGAGCTTCTAGAACCTAAATTTTAAAAATTAAAAAAATAAAATTCTAGGGGAGCATGCCACCAGACCCCCCAAACTTGCCTTTGCGTCTAATGGCGCTTGGAAATCGCGCCTATGGCGCTCCTTGACCGGTGCTTTTAAAATCTCACCTTCCATAATTTGGCTGGTGCTCATTACTTTGGCAGGTGATCTGAAAAAAGTCACCTGCCAAAGTGGCTGGTGGTCAGTGAAACAAGAGGAATTCCCGCACCTCCTAGGTTTTATTGGCCTGATTGGCCATGCAGCTATTTAAGCACTTGATTTTATCTTATCCATTATTCTCTGAATAGTGTAAGTTAAGCTAGAAATAGATTTTGATCAAAATAACAAAAGTGGAAGACAATAGTGTGTACAAAATTCATATAGCAAATATGGCATGTGGATGCTACTTGCCCATGGGACAAGTGCCAGGTAGAATTTACTTGTCTGACAGCAATTTTTACTTGTCCCGGACAAGCGGAACGTGCTTATTGTAGAGCCTTGGATGCCTGAAAAGGCATCAGGGGTAAAAAGTTTATAGATTGGGTGCTGTGTCCAGGATACCGGGCTGCAGCTCAAGAAGAGTCCTTTGATATGAAAAAAAATGAAAATGAATGAGTTTCTGCAAGGCTACGGGGCCATGAGGGGAACCTGCAGTCCGAAAACCAACTTCTGTAGATCATGAGTAGGGTGCACCATTGGAGTTAACTCGTAGTTAATGCTTGCCGAAATTAACAACGGAAAACAGGACGGTTGCTAACCAGTACCTTTGGAACTCTCACCCACAATTGAAAAATGACACAGACAAGACACTCTGGTCTCCTTTTGAGTGGGAATTGAATTGACCGAGCACTGAGCACTCATATCAATTTCAACTGCCAGCCATAGGAAACATTGGTCCTTTGAGGAACAAGCTAGTACTCGATAGGCAGCCACAGGAACACTCGATGTTGAGCAAGTCGAGCCAGTACTGGGGTGGCGAGATTGGCAACCTGTAACCTTGTCATCTACCACTTGAGTAACCATCTTGTACATCATGTTGTCTGGATGTGAAAGGCTCAGGCTTTTCATCTTGTTTCAGGTCTCAAGTGAGATACTACCGGTATACGGGCAGGATACTGAATGCTTTTCAGCATTTCTCAGCTAGTGACAGTATTCTAAGTTTTAGTTAAAGTAGCTTGAATTTGGTTCACTAAACTATACATTTCTAGGAAACAGTTCAAGTGAAACTCACTTTGCTCACCGCTAGGTATCACTTCAGTCCGTAGCCAGGTGTGGTTGAGTTGTAACTCCTACCCGGTCTGGGTTCCAAACAGGTGAACCCGAAGACAGTTGTAGACTTATTAGTGGGCCGTGAGTGTGAAGTGGGCGAGTTTGCAACTTCCGTATGTTAGTTTTGATTTTGTGTGAGATGTTTTTCTAATTCTACCTTCTTTCAGACCGAAACCTAGGGATCAGGATCACTACTCTTTCTTTTCAGCTGAAGTCTACTCCAGATGTCCACTCCGCCGGGTGTGACTTATAGGAGCCGCTACCGACGGAGATGATCGATATCATAAGAACATGGCATGGATAACACATGGATATTTTGCGGGGTGAGTTTTCATTGCACAAGTTAGTCCCGTACAAGCGGACAACCTTGTAAAGTGAAAACTGATTGTGACATAAACCCCTGTAATCAGGGCTTAACGCTAGCTAGTGCCCTGGTGTCCTGGGCACATAAAATCTAAGTCAGGGCACATCAAATCTTAGACTCCTGTGCCCTGATGGGCACACAGTAAAAAAGTACCAGCTATGATATTTTAGCCAAACTCGACCATCATATCCACAATGTTGTACTCCCTACGGTGAAACATGCAATGTATAAATGAAGTTTTTATGTTGATCTGATAGTGGAACTATTTTTTGTTTTGATCGTTTTTATTTCGGTGTCTGCGGTTTAGCTAAAAAATTCAGGGCACATAAAAATGAGATCAGGGATGTGGACACGCGAAAAAAAAATAGTGTTAAGCCCTGGCAGTTATTGATAGATCACTTTTAAAGGGACTGCCAGAGTAGGTTGCCCTAACTGCGCCAGTTATATTATAAAGATTGGAACCTCCCACACTTCAGTAAGGACCAGAGCCCTGTACGGGGCCCCACAGCCTATGGGCCCCAAGTCTGCACCCGCAAATTTGCAGGCTGTGGGCTGAATTGTCACATACTGCGGGTGCGGATTTTAATCCTCAAAATTTTTTGCTTTGCAGGCTTAAAATCATCAACATTGCCAACATTGATGATCGTAATGCGCATAACGATCATACTGACGAAGTGAATATTTTGCAAATTATTAGATGTTGCATTATCAATTGTTTAATTTTTAATTTAAAAGTAAATATTTATCATAATACTGAAGATAATTTTATTATCTACAATGTATAATATGTCAGTGTTGAGTTCATACAGGAATTGAAAGCCTAATGCTGATTGCAAATAAAGCAGTGACTAGCGTAATGTCTGTGTTTGTGTCCCAGGCTCTACTTGTAAACACTTTGTTATGTGCTACATGGAGAATAAGAAGTCTGTTAGATTGTTAGAATTATTGATCTTAATGATACTTTTATACCTATTTTAGTGATGAATTATGACATCCCCAAAAATGTGCCACAATGTCGTGAGAAGTTGCGTGAGAAGTTCTTGGCTAACAAACATGTGACCGACATCCGTGCCATTGACCTGCTTGTATCGAAGGTAATGTGATAAGTGTTTGTGTAAGTCGAATGTAGTTTTTTCAAATACTCAATTGAATGGATTTGTACATAGTTTCAAATATTTGGGGCAGTGCACGGTGTCAGGAATTTATCAGTGGTATCTTGCAAATCAGCACTTAGATAAATGCGCCGTCATTGCTTCACGCGTTTTCAAACCGACTCGCGTACATTTTAGTAATGTGTCGGTTTGAAAACTTGTCTCTGAATGACAGCATGCACATCTATGTTTTATAAGAATAAAATTGATATTGGAAATCTTATATTTCTTAGTGTGCAGTTTTTTAAGATTAATTACAATATATACTAAAAGCTCAGTAGCCGAACAAGTATGCGTGCATGGAAACATTATGACGTGTTCTGTGAATTCTGAAAGTGCCATTCATTTATACAGTATATTAAAATATCTGGAGCAATTTAAATGCCACTCCATAAAAGGCCGGCTCTATGCCCATCATATCACGTGAAGGCACAAAATGTAAAAAGAATGATTTTCGTCAGACGTATCTAAACGGTGCACTTAAGAAGCGGCCTGTCTCTTCAAGGTTAATCGTGACGTCTGCCGTTAGAAATCCACGATACGTCTGGCTTAATTCATTCGATTATCGAGGACAAACCCTTGAATACTGTTCAATAGCTGAGATCCAAACTCTGCCAGGCATTATTTCTCCCTAGATGCCTGGGTGAATATGGTCCGCTAGACACATCCTTTGATTCTTGTAAGTCTTTAAGGCAGAAGGAAATTTGTAAATAAGGGGATACTGTTTTTGTCACTGTATAACAAAGACGCAGTAACTTTTAGTTAACTCTTGTCTCATACTCTTACAGTATTAGAGTTTGGGGGATTATAATCCTTTAAAGATAATGCTCAGACAAAAATATAAGTGATCTGTAAATTCCAGGATCAATAAATGATGTCTCTTCCATTGGAAGTGTAAGGAAAATAATACCAATATTTTTCATTTTAATTATATATTACACATAAAAAAATACCACATTGTCTTGTTCGCTTAAACACAAGGTCACATGATGTTGCATAATCGAATGATTTTCGCCAGACGTACCGTGGATTTCCAACGCCAGACATCACAATTAACATTGATGATAGAGGCAGCTTTTTACATGCACCGTGCAAGTTACGTCTGACGAAAATCATTCTGTTTACATTTTGTTGCTTCACGTGTTTTGATGGTTACTAGCTGGCTGTTTATGTTGTGGTATTTAAATTGCTCTACATGCTTTAATACATTGTTTAAATAAAAGAATTTTTTAGAGTGCACATTATACATCATATTGCTTCTCTACAAGCATACTTGCACTGAAATAAATTGCAGTTGAATGAATCTACATTTTTCGGCATTAATGTGTTGGCAAAATTGCTGCTATATCTTCAAAATATGATAAATCTAGTGTCTGATATTAGTTTTAGTCATTTCAGTAAAATCCAGGATAATGTGTACAAAACCAGCCACAGGTGATCAGACTAATGGCTATGTGTTATTTGGTGTATTCAATTTGTAACATTTTTCATCATATAAAACTGTCTGGGAAGGTTATAATCGTGGTATAATGAATATATGTAATGTTTTGTTTTTGCCAATATGCATGAATCAATGCTCTCGTTTGATAAATATTGCCCGAGCTTGCGAGTTCGTAATAAATATCTAAATTGAAAAATATGAGTTTTATTTTTCTTACACTTCCAATGAAAAAAGACATGGTTTATTGATCATGGAATTTACAGAACACATATATTTTTGACTGAGCATTATCTTTAAGTGGTATAAGATAAAATGTTTATCCATGTGTTTCAGAGTGATTGTACATTGCTCTGACCTTTAACACATCTGTCGTTCGTGATGTATGATCGGATATGTGCGAGAATTCATTTGTTACTTTCTGTGTGTTACAGGGTCAAATGGAATTAGTGGAAACTGTGAACATCTGGAAGCAGAAAACGCATGTCATGCGTTACTTTAACGACACATGGAACCCACGGCCCAAGGACTTCCTCTCCAAGTTCTATGATGGACATGATCCATAAATACATCTTAGGAACAATCATTTATGTATCTAGGGACAATTGAATTTACCAGGAAGCGTGAATAATAGAAAACCAACTTGCAATAAATGTGATATCATTTTGTCATTTAGACAAATGTTACTAATCAACCATGCAAGTAAAATCTTATTTCATGTTGATAGAAAGTTGTTTTCTGAAAGTATTATCTTCTAATTATGATTATTGATAGTAAAAAATAAAAAAATTAAAAAGTGGCAGTTGTTTCGAAGGTATTGTGATTTACTTTAGCAAGAATGTTTCTAATGTAAATAGAAATTATTTACATTTATCTGTGAATTGTATGAAGTTTGTTACTGGAATAAAGCATAGTCAATATTTGAGATAACGTTTAGTGATGAAATCCTTTTTTTAAAGAAATTGTAACGCAAAAAAAAAAAAAAAATTTACATGAAATACTCTTGCATAGCATGTTTTTATATATTACCGTAGTGTTTAGCATTTGCATCTCCACCCTAGTACTAAATAAAATTCACATGTATTTTAAATGTTCACATTTGCTTGGGTTTTTTGAGGAACCTGGCCTGCTAGAGGTTTAATTGGTTGAATTGGACAAGAGCAGGTAAAACTGGGGGATATCAGCTGAAATTTGGGTAAAAGTGAAAGGCAAAGACAATTATCACAATTTTTAAATAGAAATATTGGCATATTAGTTGAACTATGAAGTAATATTTGTCATGTCAGGTTTGCTGAGGAATAAGAATAACCTTGAGTTTATTTTCACCTTAGACTTACATTAAATCTATCAGTACTACCAAAAATCAACCAACACAACAAGAATTAAACATGAAAAAAAAAAAAAAATTACAAAATTACAAAACACACCAAACTAATTATGGGATTATGTTAGACTTAAGCATGGTACTATATTATGTAATAATAATGAATATAGTAGAGTATACTTTATATAAAAATATAGTATATCAACTATTCCAAATGTCATCATATTAGATTCTGAACTCCAAAGTGATATGAATGTCAATTTTCTTTGTCATATAAAATAACATGTTTACAAAGTTGACTAACCAGTTTACTTATTTGACCTTCAGCTGACATAATAAATATAATTTTTTCATAATCATCCAAATCTTTAAAATTAGGACATATACATTCAATTGAGTTAAAAATTACTTTTCTTTTTTCACAATATTTAGGACAAACTATTAAAGCATGGAACTCATCCTCAATGTGTGCCTTTTTATTTATGAGACAGTGAGAGCAAATTCTCTCATTCCGGTCAAGATCCGAGGTGGCCTAATATAGCGTCCTCTTTCAATAAATAAATTCATTATATACATGTGCACTGATTCTTAATTTCGTAACAGCAGATCGATCACCTCTATTTTTAACATCATCTAAATAATTTTCATAAAAGTTTTGCTTAATTTTACGATATGTACATAGTTTACCATGTAATGGGTTTATATTATTACCAGGGACCTCTTTCTTCCACATATTAACATGCAAATATTTCAAACTCCTTGCAACTACCGGAATATCTTTTACTTTTGCTGAGGTGACGGAGGAAAGAGGAGCGACACATGGAATGGTTTCTAACTAGTTTATTCTCATCCCATTTCATTGTTACACTGTCTGTTATAGCCATATCTCGTATTGCTCTCTAGACTTCTGTAAAACTAGAATATTTCGTGGCTATGAAATTTTGCGATTTTCATCTATTTTACCTATATCGATTTTGGTCCTTCCTGGACCTACGTTACGTAGGCTATCAATTTTTGCTGACTATTTAAGTTTGCGTTTTTGCACCTACCCACGAAATTCGCAAATTAAATCGTGTGCAAACATTTCTAGTTTTAAAGTAGTTCTGTTTCAGACTGGTTGATTCTGGATGCTGAATCATGCTGTGTCCGCATTTCTTTATACCACATATTTCCTCTCGGCGAGAAAAAAACCCAAAACAATTTGGAATGATTTATTTACCAGTCATTGGGTCAGATAAATGTAGCAGTAGAGTTACAATGATGTTAACATTAAGTGAGGAACAAATAATTTGAAATCATAAATATTACAGTAGTTGAAGGTATAATACAGGTAACAATAATATGACAGACCTGACAATATTGGCATTGACAAGAAAGCCTTGGTTCAATGAGTTACAATGCAACCAGATCTAACATCTGGGCCGTGTGCATTGTGACACATGGCCTGTTATGATAAATACAAAAAGTTAAGTTAGCCCGTATGATACCAGAAGTACCCAGGTCACAACTTTATACGCAATTGTTTTATCCACCAGTAGGTGGTATTCTTCGTGTCTCTAATTGTCTTATTATCAAATTAAATTATGAATTATTAAAGAAAAATATAAAGTAAATAATAGATGAATAAAATAAAGATTGAACAAAAGTGGAATAAGACAATTAGAGACGGGTCACAGCTGATTCGGACGCTTTTACCGTTCATTGTTTACTTAGGGACGGTGCAATATTTAGCAGGAAGGGGGACCGGTGCATTTGGTAGGGGGACAGGTACTTTTTCAAGGTGCAAAGTAGGGGGACCGGATGATTTTTCATTCTCGTTGGGCATGGGACATGTACTTTTTTTCAGCTGCTGAAATCCCACCTCGACGTGAGCGAATCGGTACAAATTAATCACGCGAATATTCATGGGAGGGGACGGGGACTTTTTTTATGAATAGAGGTCATGGGACATCAGTTTTTTTTCATCACATCAGCAAGGGACAAGACCTTTTTTCAGACAATTTTTTCGATACGCACCGGTCCCCCCGCCTGTTAAATATTGCACCGTCCCTTAGAAGGTCATACGAGGCCATCTAAGGTTCAAACAGTTTAGCTTAGTCAAATAGTGTACTACAAGCAGTTTTTTTCATGTTCAGTCGATTTTCACATGACAATTTGAAATAATATTACAAAAATATCAAAAATCAAAAATGTGTGCTAAAAAATTTCAAACGTCAGAATTTTTTAGTAATGCTAATTTGATCATATAATTGTACCCAACATAATCAGCCACAAAAATATAGTACATAATCTACATCTTTTACACATGGACAAAAACAATTCAGACGGGAACATCTAATACATAGAATAAACTAATAATATCAAGGCCCTGACAATGCTGGCAAGTCAGACGAATCAAAGATTGATAAAGTGGCTGTAGCTGTCTTTTGTTATGGCTCAATTCCTAGGGATTGGGAGGAGAGCTTCATCCTGAATCTCTACAAATGTAAGGGAGAAGTCCTTGACCATGGCAACTAGTCTAACTTGGACTTTTAAACTCACCAACTAAGTAATGAAGTGGCTTGAGAGGGTGATAGGCTCTTTCATCCATCGACATTGTGGTGCAGTTCGGATTTGTTTTAGGCCAAAGCACAACTGACCCATCTCCACGTGCACAATGCACCTAATACAAGAGAAGTACCTTGCTGCTAACAAACCACTGTCTTGTGTTTGTCCATCTGAAGAAAGCTTTTGACCGTGTACTGTAAAACTAGAAATGTTTGCGTACGATTTAATTTGCGAATTTCGTGGGTAGGTGCAAAAACGCAAACTTAAATAGCCAGCAAAAATTAATAGCCTATGTAAAGTAGGTCCAGGATGGACCAAAATTGCAAAATTAAATAGTCACAAAATACTCTAGTTTTACAGTACCCCAAAAAGTCCTGTGGTTGGCCCTGAGGAGTGTAGGGGTGGAATATTGAGCAGTTTGTGTAATTCAGGGCATGTATTCCGATGCTTGAAGTCGAGTGCGGGTTAATGGATAGTGAGCAGTTTGGAGTGGGGGGTTGGTGTGCATCAGGGCTCTGTCCATAACTCTCTGCTATTTATCATCGTGCTAGAGGCCATATAACGTGAGTTCTGTTCTGATGTGCCATGGGAACTACTATACGCAGATAAACTGGTGGTCATAGCCGACTCACAGGAGGAGTGCATTGCCAAGCTGAAAGCCTGGAAGGAAAACATGGGGCAAAAAGGTCTAAAAGTCAACACGAATAATTACTAAGATATGGTATCTGGTGTTGGACTTGACTTGCTCAAGGACTCCGGCAAATACTCATGTGCCATTTCACAAGAACTGCAGTGGTATTACTGGGAGGCTCGTGGCTTACCGACCACATATCCAAGATATCAGGGTGAAGCTCGTCCCATTGATGGTAGACCCAGGAAGAAGTGGATGGGTCCATGCTTGATGTAGAGCCCCGCTTCTGCTATCTCAGAGATATGTTATGCTCAGGAGAATGCTGCAAACTCGCTATCACCACTCAAGCACCCTCTTCAGATATACAGCCGAACAAAATTTTAAACATGAACATTGATTGATAAATGATAAAATGGTTTAGAATAGATGTTGATAAATTATATGTACAATAGCTTAGAAAAATTACAATAAGGCTTTACAAGATGGTGGAGAAGGTTTGGAACTGACAATTAATGATAGGTATAAGTGGTAGAATATGGGTATAGATATTCTACGACATATTTCTATATAGTATGATAAAAATTGAGCCTACACGATGACAGCTGAATATTGCCAGGGCCAGCTCGTTAAAATAATTGGTCCCAATGGTGAGGCTCCTTGTGGTGGGGTTTGCATTATTTACAAAATTAAGCATCTCACACGTTTTGCCCTGTGATCCGTTTATGAGCAGATTTTCATGAGTTTAATATCCTGCTGCACTTAACCTTTGTCCCTCACCACAAGGTGGAGCATCAAGGATTGAACACGTGATCTCTCGTGGCACTGCTGACCTCGTTGTTGGGCGTGGGTGTCACTCACATTGCCAGAGTCGCACCACAACATTTCATGGGTTTCATATGCTCAAAGGCTCATTGAGATGTCAAAACCCCCTTTAAAATGAAATGTTTGGATGAAAAAAGGGCTTGCACCTTGCTCCCACCGCTGGATCTCCCTATGACGGATCAGGGTGGAGCTGGGACCGATGGCTGTTGATGATGTGGATCACGGAATGCTGCTCAATGTGGATCGGCCGGATTTGGTTGCACTGGCACCTGTCATTTGTAAAAGTCATGCTTTTTTTATGGACAAACAACATTATTGCTATACATGCTTTCTGCTGGAATCTACCAAACCCTGATTGTATAGAATGCTCACAATGCTTTTCATAACCCAGAGTTAATAACACTAAATTTGGTAGAGGAATACTGCTGTGAACATTAGCCAATGGATGAAGGCAAAAAGTGTGTCTTAAATGTACACAACTTTGATTTTCATTTGCACTGAATATGGTACATACATATGTAAATTAGATGCTTTCAAAAGTAGTCAATATGCTAATTCACATTAATTTCAGCTTTTGCCATAAGAATTTAAGATTTACATTTAAAATTTAGCCCGGAGCAAAACTGAAGAAGTACAGCATACCTGAAAATGCGTCTGAGTGCTTTCCTGAAGGTTTTCTTGGTAATACCGTAGACGATCCAGTTACAGGACGGAGACAGGTACAAGGTCAAGGTTGCAAGAACATAGCCATACTGCGAAATGTGCACACCAGCGCCACCTAGTAAGTGTGAAAACAAGCTTTTAAGAAGGTACCCACTTGTGGAAGAATGTTCTAGTCTAAAGGAGAACATTTATTCAAATTGATTTGATCTATTTGATGTTATAAGTATGTATATCCAAAGAAGTATTATTGGAAAATGTGCATGGGTCAATTGGAGAAGAAAGAGCTGGTAAAATAGGGAAATGAATAAAAATGAAATAGTAGTGAGGGAAAGGCGCGGAGAGAACCCCCGTGTTACGTGGACAGAATAGGGATTTAACCCACGTGAGCTGTATAGTAGAAGAAAGCACTTATGAACAGAAATAGACTAGTGATTTAATCAGAAATTGAAAAAGCAACTGAACGATTGGCATTATAAGATTGCACAGGAGTTGTCTGACTCTGTATAGTTGAAATGTCCAAACATAGGACTGCTACTGAACAATATTCTCTCAGTACTGTTTTCATACCCACCTGTAATCCCAGTCTTCCAGGTGATCAGGAGCTGTGCAGTTATTTTATGAATGAGCATGGCATTTAGGTGTATTCAAAAATGAGCATGAAGAGAAGGAGAACTGGGAAGTGTTTAGACGAGGGGTATAGTAGTTACCCGCAATAGAGATGAGGCCGCTGGAGAGGAAGGACGCCAGGAAGAGGCTGGTGACGGCGCCCATCACCTTGAGCAGGCTGTGCTCCTGCTGGACTCGCAGCTGGCGCCGCCCGTCGCCGTGGCTGCTGCCAGCAGCGCCTGCTCACACGGCAATGGATACATTTCTGGTAATAGTTGTTATGCAATCCAAGCATTGAAGACAATAGTTTGTAGAGTACCCTTGATGGTTATTTATTGATTTCTGAAAGGTGTTTTTCTTGCAAAAAGAAGTGAGTCAAATTGGATACTTTGATATCAATAGCAAGCAACATTTGCCTAATATTAAGTGTACAACACCAATCTATCTTGCGAAAAGTTGAAAGCTCTCAGTGTATTGTTTCAAACTTTTTCTTAGAATTGAAAATGAGATTGCTATACAGCAGAACCTGCTGCTTACGTTGGTCTCTTTTCAGAAATTTTGGGACTGCTAGAAATTATCTTTTGATAGAGGTGGAATCTTTGCAGGGGTAGTCGTAATGGCATATTAAACTGTAGCACAATACAAATAGACTCCACAGTTACAGCAAGGTGACCATTACACCAGGTTACGCACCCTGGGTGCCGATCCTGCTGCTGCGCAGAGCACAGAACATGCGGCTGTAGCAGTAGATGAAGTAGGTGGCGCTGAGCAGGTACAGTGCCAGCAGCGAGAACAACATGGCGTGCACGTCAAAGTCGCCTGCGCGCCGCCACATCTTACACGTCATGAGCAGCGGGTTGAAGGTGAAGGTGACGGAGGCGTCGGGCGGCGACCAGTAGTCCCAGGCAGCCGAGCGGGCGGCGTCTATGAGTACGGGCACCACCCAGGCGACGGACACACCGACGGAGGAACCTGTGTGCGGAGCGCGAGCACGGAGGTTAGATTTTTAAAATGAGGTATTTCAAATCTTTGCCGCTTTTAGCACGGATTATTACTTGGTTTGACACATTCATTATGTAAAGCAGAATTTTAAAAACAATAATCCATCATTTTGGTATCCATGTCTTATTCTGTATTGTTTGGAGCCTATCAAACAACTTGCATATGAATAATCCATCAATTCATTTACTCAAATAACCATGGTTAAATAGTAATATTGAAAAAAACAAAATTTGAATTAATTTGTTTATGTGAAGGCTTCTCTCTCCATTTTTATTTATTAGTCAATATTTGGTTGTATAGCTATAATAAAGCATTTGAGATTCTTAAAATAAGTGTTCTTTATATGTCACTTAAAATTATATAAACACAAAATCAAATCTGTAAAATTAGTCCTATGTAATTGCCATTCCTTCAAAATTTTGTAAGCAATTATATCTGAAATTTACAGTTTTGAAAAATCACTAATCTATGGTAGCCATTGACCTACAGGCTGTCCAGAAATTATCATTTTCATTCTCACTAATCCAATTCAGTATCCATAGACCAAGACTAACTGTAAAGGTTATTCCCTTTTGCCATAAAATTAAATTATTTTCATGAATTTGTTTATCTGCTGCAACTTATTACAGGCTCGTAGCAAGCGGTGGGGTCAGTGGGGCACGTGCCCCCTCACCTTTTTGCCAGATTTTGGTCTGAAATAAAGAAAATATTAAAAAGTGCCCCCTCATTTTTTTTGAAAACAAAAGAAAAGAAAAAGAAATCTTTATTTGGCTTGAAAATGCACCAGAATTGCTCTCAGAGTATCCAATTTTCCAACTATTCCCCCTAAACCTCCCTCAAATGTGCTGGGATTAACACAAACGCTCGCGCCATCATTTTTACTGCAAAAAATGAAAATTTTCCTTAAGAATTTCCGGGGGAACATGCCCAACCCCGGACCCCCTAGGTTTGGCTTCATCGCGTTTCAGCTCGCATCAATATGTTTCTGTGCCCCCTCATTTTTCTAACCCTTGCTTCAGGCCTGTATTACTGACATATACCAATGTATACTGTTGTGTGTCAGTGTATGGACTAATATTGACCCCATGATATTACAGCTTAAGGCTTTTCCTGAATGTTCCAGTTGAGTGAGTTTGCTTGCTACAAGGGTAAGAGGGGGGGGGGGTTATAAGGGGTCAAGAAATCCCACATCCCTAATCCCTAATTTTTTGGGGCGTATTTCTCACACGCCTAGTTTTTTGGCTTTTTTCCCATATCCCACAATGTGACTGTAGGAGGTGTGTCTTGCTGGGGTGACCTGGGAGGCCCATAACTGTCTGAGAGTGTAAGAGGTGTGCCTTGCTGAGGTGACCTGGGAGGCCCCTACCTGTCTGTGACTGTAAGAGGTGTGCCTTGCTGGGGTGGACGAGGGCGGTGTAGCGCGCGATGGTGACAAAGCCGTGGTGCAGCAGAGCCACGTTGAATGTGCCTGAGCGCATCACGTTCACTACTTTACACCAAGACACACCTGCAAATGTATGAAAACTGCCTGAGTGGTATTGTTATTATCACTTATTGGTAAATCACGATAAGACTTGGTGTATGATGGCATTCTTTATGATTCTCATTACACTGAACTGAACAATCTAATTACAATGATTATATACAAAGGATAAAATACAAATACACTTCTTCTTCTTCCGATATTCTTGTTAAAAGATTTGGCTTGGTGTGACAGTGCAGTCTAAAAACAAAAACAAAGCAGGTACTCAGAATCCTGCCACCCGTGACTTGAACTCCTCCAGGGTCAGCGCTGTCACAGTATCTGATGGAAGGTTGTTCCAGTCCCTTATGGTACGGGGGAAAAAGGACTTTAGGTGATAGTCCTTGGTTGACTGCTGTGCATAGAGGGCGTGGACATTGGTAGTCCTCCTGGATGTCCTTGGGACACTGGACACATAACGGTCTTTATCAACAGCTACTAGGTTGTTTTGAATTGTATACATCATGTATAATCTCGCCTGCCGTCTTCTCTCCTTTAGTGATGTCCATTGTAGTTGTGTGATCATGGATTCTACACTTGAGGTCTGGTGGTTCCTGTTTAGCACATATCGCGCTGCCCTCCGCTGAATTTTCTCTACTCCCTTTACATCCTTGTCAGTATATGGGTCCCATACAGTTGCAGCGTACTCAACCAGTGGCCTGACGAGGCTTATGTACGCCGTGGTCTTGAGTTCTGGTGAGTTGATACGCAGATTGCGTCTGAGGAAACCCAGTGTCCTGTTGGCTTTGCCAGTGATGCAGGAAATGTACCGACCCCATGTCAGGTCCTTAGTGAAGAGGACCCCCAGATACTTGGCCTCACTTACCACTTCTAGGATGTGCCCATGTAGCACATAGCTGGTGTCCAATGGCTTCCGTTTCCTGGTGATACAGAGGACCTGGCATTTCTCAGGGTGGAAGGCCATCTTCCATCGTGCCTCCCAAGCTGCTAGATGATCGAGGTCACACTGCAGCACTTTACGGTCAGAGTCAGATCTGATGGTAAGGTATACCAGGGTGTCATCAGCGAAGAGACGCACACTAGATGTCAAATTTTCATGAATGTCATTAATGTTATACAGAAATAAACAAGGCCCGATGACAGTTCCTTGTGGCACGCCCGATCTCACCTCTGCGCTGTACAAGTACTCTCCGTCAAGTACTACCTGCTGTTCCCTTCCCCCGAGAAAAGCCTGGATCCATGCATTGGTCCTTCCCTGGACCCCGTAGTGGTGAAGCTTCAAGATGAGCCGTGTATGACTGACCTTGTCGGAGGCCTTACTGAAGTCCATTATAAGGATGTCAGTTTGCTGGCCACACTGCATATTGTTGTTGATGTCAGCTGTGAACTCGAGTAGCTGTGTTTCACATGATCGGCGGTCCCGGAATCCATGTTGTAGCTCATAGAGTATTTTGTGTGTCCTGGCATGACCCATCAGGTTGCTGGTGATGATGTGTTCCAGCAAATATATGCACAAGAAAGTCACATAACAGCACAATAATAGCGTCAATATATTTTTTGTTCATGAACTTCAGTGCCTAAAAAGACATCTTCTAAACTAACGTTCATTCTCAAAGCATCTGATACCCATGTATCGGATCACACCACGTCTATAATCAGACCACCTCAATACAAAGAGCACCTCTATATAGAGGCCGCCTCAATAAACAGACCACCTCTCAAAAGGGACCACATCTATAAAGAGACCACCTCTATAAAGAGACCACCTCTATAAAGAGGCCACCTCTATAAAGAGGCCACCTCTATAAAGAGACCACCTCTATGAAGAGGCTACGTCTATAATCAGACTATTTTTAGCTGTCTGAAGCCTCTTCATAATGACCACGACGATCTCCATACAGAGACCACCTTTGTATTGAGATCACTTGAGGTGAGGCGCAGGGTATAGAGAGGCTCCATTGCTCGGGGTACTTCCATAGTCGCCCTATACGGCATGTGCCACTGATAGGGGTTACCTTTTTCAACCCCGCAGTTTCACTAGGGGTCACATTTTCCACCACTCAGTTCCAGCCAGTTTCACTAAGAGAGGTTCAATCTCGAGGTTTAATATCTCGCTCTCCTTTCATGTGATTTTGCATTATTGAGCCATAAAAAGCATAAAAGGTAAATATAAGTCGTAGAAAATCTTCATTACACTATCATTTTCATTACACTATCATATAGAATAATACTCCCAGGGCTAATACCCCATTGTTTTCATCCGGTGGTTTCACTAGGGGTATCGTTTTCATAGTTTCACTGGTTTCACTAAGGGGTATGATTTTGGACCTTCAGTGGCACCCCCATACCCATTCACCCGTGAACTACCCCCCAGAGCTCAATTGTATAAGGTTACACCGCCTTTTTTATGGGCTGTGATAGAAGTGGCTTGAGAGGAAATTTTACTAATCTCAAGATAACAGATAGGGTCTATTTAAGCGAGGGGCACATTCCACCTTGCGGCGTGGTCGCCGCAAGGCGTCTTGAGGTCTGCGGCGTCTACGGCATTTTCCGCACGCATTGACAAAAATACAATTGTGGGCACATCAGCACGGGCTCCGTGCGTTATGAGTGCGTCGACACAGGGAGTGTTTTTCCTTGAGGTTGTCGTGCGTTCAACATGCATCAAACGTGAGTTGTACTCACGTATAACTTACGTTCTACGCACCGTGTGATTACTAAAGTACGGGAGCCGCACGTTCATGGTACAGGGAACGCACGGTCCCAGTACTGTGTCTGCCGACAACGTGCTAGTAAATCCTCTCTGTTTAACGTAAGGTCTCCGCACTGCCTCTTTGCGGTTAGGCCATGACGTACGGCGACCCTACGTCCTTAAAAAATGCTGCGTTTATCGCACTTAACACTCACGGATCTTTACGATCTCCGTGCGTTTTTGGTCGTAGACTGGCTGTAGACCCACCTTGCGGTGGAATGTGCCCTAGGCATAATGCGGAAGAACGTGGAGCTCACGCCGCGTGTGGACCATGTTTAGATGTGTCCACGCATGTCCCCGTTTGTTTGACGTGTCTTCTACGTATGTAAAACTGGTGTGTCACGTATATTCAACACAATATGACAATTTTGATCAGTTTAGATTATGAAATATTGCCTGTACGGTAAAGTACTAGAACAGTGCGTGTTTTATCCGTTACTAATGAGTGGAGAGTGCATATTCATTACGTCATTTATACGTCAAACTTCCACGCACAGACCCCAGTTTCTGGCGCGTTTTTAATAAGTTGAGCCTATGTGACAGTGGCATTATGTTCTGATCGATACAATCCTACAGATGTGAGTGCGTTCTGAAGTGCGCAGTTTGCTAGTAGATTGTGAGTGGTTTGTGAGGGATCTTTCCATAGCTCTTGAATAATTCATCAGTAAATTTTCAGCATGTAAATGACTGAAATTCTCAACATACAAACACGCACAACAGGGTTTTATGTGTGATTCATGCATTTACACGATTTTTAACCAGTGTGACCAACCCTTTAGCAACGAAATGATGCATTAATTGTCTCTTTATACTTGAATTGCTGCAATCTACATTAGGGGTGGAGTTCTGGAAGAAAGTTGCCAACTTAAGAAAGTTACCAACTTGAAAAATGGAATTTTCAAGTTCTTAGTATTATAGTTACAGTTTGCAACTTCCTCAAGCTGGTAACTTTTGGTGATTGCTAACTCAACGTTGGGAACCTACTTTGAAAGTTACCAATTTCATCAGAAAATTGGCAAATTCGGAGAAAGTTGGCAACTTCCTTCAACATACTTTTGAAAATACGAAACTAGTGATCAATGAAAGTTGGCAACTTTCTTGTTCACTATTCCAGAAACTCCACTCATGGTGCTCACTGTCCATATAAAACAGGTGTCCACTATATTTCCGAATGATCCCACGAGCCTGCCTTCTCATCCGGTCCTTCTGAAAGGTCACAGACCATTATTCAAGACGATCCCGAAATGTTCTGGCCACAAAATAGGCACACGAGCCACCATAAAAAGACTGACAACATTTTTCTCACTTCTGACGTCTTGTAGAGCATCTGGAGCTACCATTGTCTATGTGAAATTCAGGGGTTCATGAACAACATGGAAACATCAAGCACATTTTCCTTGGTGTTAATGAAGTCATTTAATGTGTATGCAGGCAGGCTCTATTCACAGTGGTTACATTTTGCGTCAGCTAGACCATTTTCGTGGGTGTGGTTACAATTTGCGTAAACGCAAATCACAGCTGGTTATATTTTGCGACTGGTTATATTTTGCGGTCTAGCAGCTATCACCTTCTCTTTTCTGTTGTACACTTTCTTTCAAAAGTGTGTGACATGCATAAATGAAAATCCGGAAATAAAAATATCACATATCCCATATAGTCGTGCAGAGATGTTGCACAATGGAACCCAATACTGAGTTCGTGTTGCACCTTATGCACTATAGACTTGGTAATCACTTGCATGACAAAGGTTTTGAATGGGCTGGTCATGTCATTGTAATTTGCCTGTAGAGCATGAATGTGTACGTGTTGAGGTTGACAATGGCAACTAATCATGGACGTTGATGAGTATTTGCAAGAGCTCCAGTTAAAATGTGTGTGCAATGCCGCTAAAAAGTAAACCTTCCATTTCACCACGACAGAATTGTGCAAATTACGGCCGATTCTGATGTGGCCGATTGGTGTCCGCCCGAGAACTGGGGGCGGGGGTGGCAATGATGTATCCAAAAGCACCAACATCACTGTTTGCAGTGGAGACGAAATAGATTCGACGTAATTTCAAAAGAAAGTTTCACTAATTTGATACATTTTAGAGACTTCTATTTGAAAGACAATATTTAGAAGCCCATATATACCAATCTGATGGCTTTGCATTATACCCAAGTCGGAAAATTCAACACTAGTTTCAAACTAGATTCATTCGAAGCAGCTATTTGATAATGCAAATGTATGAGTTAGCACTTACCCAGCGTCCACTCCTGTTGAATGTAGGTGTTGATGAACATTGTGCTCGTGACCGCAAACAGTAAGTCGTTCACCTACAATGCAGGAGAAAATTCAGGGTTTCCGATTTTTGCCCTTAAATCTGTCGACCCAGCCCATCTATATACCTAGAACGGAGAATAGTTAGTTTTCTTGTGTGCCAGAGCAGCAGGTTGTAACCGTCGCACAACAGTTTACACTTGGGTATCCGTGAATTGTGAAATACCACGATGAACATAAGATTGACATGTTCTGCAAGTCTACTGTACCATTCATCAATCAAAAGTTGTGAGAAGAAAGTGGTGTGCCTATCTAAGCTTTGGTTGCTTGGTTAACGTAACTGGTCTTTCATTCAATGGTAACTTTTCGTTATTTTAGAGAAATGTAGATAATCACAGCCCTGCCTAGTACATTTCTTCAAGTCATGACACCAGGTAACTCATAATGATGAAAATGAAATCCCTTGAATGATGGGGAACTGTAGTTAATTGATAATTGCATGGATCAACGTCATCAGAAAAATTAATACTGTCAATTTGATTTTGAAATCAAATTTGGACGCCGAATATTAAATGAACACTATTACAACAAACACTTACTGCGAGTGAGGCGACGGGGAGGAAAATGGGCTTCCTCAGTGATTTGGTGATCGCTATGACGATGATGGTCACAATGTTACCAAAAATGGCTGTTGAGCAAAGAATAATGGCAAAGACAGCACCGAAAATATTAGGGCCATAATCCAGGCTCAAGGGCTGGGTCTGGTTCTCAGCTGTTGAATTGTTCATTCTGTCCATTAAAAAGGTCGTTGTGTTTTATTTATGAGAAGATTATACATAATCAAACGTAAAGTTTGTTTCAAAATTCGCCGATTGTCCTTTTGAAAAAATACTATCATTTGCGAATAAGATACTAATAAAATACTCCACTATAATATTCCTACTAATACTGTTCTTGCAATGAATAGCACTACATCCACAAACTTATCTGCATGCATATGCCAAAACTGTACATCTCACCATACACCTTGCTGCACACCAAATTTATATACGAATGACACATTCAAATAGCATTCCAATTAATGCAACCTGAGACTGTTACAATCCACAGGGTAGAAATGACACGCCTCTGCCCCCGCACCGGCTAAATACAGGTCTTCAGTAATATGATCTTTATTGCTACCAGTTCTAAGTGTGACTGATGCTAATTTTTCTTGAGCAAATTGTTTTTATTTCATCAGTCCTAATTACAAAAGGTATATCACTTGCATAACATAATGTTTGACGGTGAGTAACTGTATTGGTAACTGCAAATGAAATATAAGCTCCTACTCATTGACATCCATTGCAGGTGGTGACGACCGTTATGATGCTAGCAGCCGACAATTGATGATTCTCGCTGTATGCTGTAGACTTCTACATGATTCTACCTTATCTTTCTCTCTCATTTAAACAGAGTTTTAATGGTGTTGAAAACTCTTTTCTTTGTGCAAAGCAAAATTGCGAATTAAAGTATAATAAATGAAGATATAAAGTTCCTTACTTTGAGTTTCTTTTGAAAAAAAATCCACAAAACTCAGTAGTACATATGCTGCTTGATATTTTAAATAAATTGTGAATCATAGAAATATTAGTTAAGTAGTAGAAAATGCATGTAACGAAAAGAAGGTCGGCAGCACGCGATAGAAAGAAGTATCAGAAGACGGACATGCAAATTGTCTGAAAATAATTAAGACAGAAAGTACTTAACTCAAAATTAGTAAATGTATTTATATAAAAAAGAAATCCAATGAGTTAATTTTCAAGTTATACAAAAAAAAAATCATTTTAAATTATCAAGCAATTCATAATAAGAGAATGACAAGTACCTATAATAATGATATTATATATACCAATCTCTACTGTTCATTTTTGATGAAACATGACGTTTTGCCATGGTAACTACATGGCTTCATCTGATGTTGCACTGTATGGGTCAGAACGAGGCTGGAGGAGCTGGGGCAGTGCTGCGGTAGCTCCTTCATGCCAAGAACAATATGTAGGTTTAACAAAGAGACAATTTAAGATAAGATTAAAAACATACGGACATGAAATACCCAAATTCAGTAATCGCAATGCACATCCAAGAGACAGGCCACAATTTTGACATTGAAAACACCAAAATGTATTGGAAAAGAGGATGGAAAGACCAGAAGACGGATACTAGAAGCCCTCATTTCCACCAGAGGAAACCAGCCCTGAACAACAACAGAGGGAGGGAGGTACCGTGCGCACTGCCCCAGCTACTCCAGCCTCGTTCTGACCCATACAGTGCAACGTCAGATGAAGCCATGTAGTTACCATGGCGAAACGTCATGTTTCATCAAAAATGAACAGTAGAGATTGGGATATATAATATTATTATGAATTTATCTACTGTATCTTCACTCTATCATAAGAATCTATTGGTTTATGAAAACATTCTAATTCATCTACCCAGGTATAAAAATCTTAGCATTAATCTGTATGAAAATGTCATAATTTCGCAATTTGACTGTCAATGTCCGGTATCCGAGAAACATATATTAGGCCTTTTTTCAAATACCACAAATAGGCACCTTTAGGAAACTACTAGCCCTACAGATATCTTTGGATTTTGAGGTGAACCTTCCAATGAAACATATAGTACAGTTTTTGGTATCATCTTAAAGCTGAGAATGAGTAGATTAATAATAGAATGGTATTTGAGCACTTGATTGTTGTGTTAATCATGAAATTGAACATGCTGATCCCTGATTTGTTTTGGTAAATCAGACACCAGCATGCTCAATTTCACAATTCACACTCCATTCTTGTGTTCAAATCCTACAATAGTCCTGTTGCACTATCATACATTCATAATATATCATGTTGGAAAATTCAATCAATTATATATACATATTCTATTTCAATGCATTAAATTTCATCTTCTTCGCATCTGGGTATCAATTTATAACGTCTTTTATGTGCATCATGTTCACTTGATCATTGATATTTATCAGTCTAGTGTTCAGAGTCACGATCCATGGAACTACAAAAAAATCTACATGGCAAGAAGTGAGCTGCTCTACATCTACGTATTGTTCAACATTTTTTAACACTTTCATGATTGCGTTGTATTAATATTAACGCATTTGCACGAGCCAAAGGTACATTTAATGGAACAGACTCAGTTACCGGGTTTAAGGATTGTTAACATCAAACTGTTCTTAACCGAACCAAAATTTCCAATGCCAGGTTTGGTATGTAATCTCTAGCAAATTGCAATCTTAAAGTGCGCTCGCTTTGTGTTTTAAATAAAAACTTCATCTGTAGGAGGTGTATACTCGTCGTCACGTGTGTTGTAATGTTCACGTTTACAAACTTAGATGGCCAAAGTTTCACACACGCGTTTGACGTGGTGTCACTACATGTATTTGGTAAGCCACAAATCAGTAATGTCTTGACTATCCTGTCCCGTGCGGATGTGCCCAAAACTGTACTTTCGTCAATGCATGCGCAAAACGTCGTAAACATCGCAGACCAACATGCCTTGCGGCAAACACGCCCGCAAGGTGGAATGTGCCCCTCGCTTAAGCTATATGTGAGTGCGACGAACCTTCGATGTTTGTTGATCTCTAGTCTCGTTCAACCAGACTCTATATTGCATATGTATGCAATACTTGGCCTGGTTGATCGAGGCAAGGTGATCTCACGGCCACTTCCATGAAATAATCCGCAGTGGCGATGCACTCATAGCGCACAGTGTCAATGCGTTATGTGCCCACAAATGTACGTGCACTACATGTGGAAATGCTTTAGACGAAACACGCCCGCAGCCAGACATCCCCCTTTATGAAACGATGCCTGGCAAAAGCAAGCTTGATGCTCCATGGTTCTGTGGTCGAGTGGTTAGGGAGTTCGACTCATGACCAGAAGGTAGTGGGTTCGATTCCCTGTCGGGTCTGGTCGTGGCTGTTGAGCAAACCCATCCCAATAAAAGAGTTGCACACTTTTTCGTGACACCTACACGTTACTTGGGTCATTGGGTTGAAAAAATGAGTGAATGATTGTGTGGTTGATTAGCATTGTTCGCTGAATATGCAAGCATATGAGAAATGATCAATTGATGATCAATAAGTGGGCCAATGACCTGGTGTAAATTGTAAAGTCGCGAGAGCATGATTTGGATCAGGACTGTACACCACCACATTTACATTTACATACGGAAGACCAACAGCCTTAGGAATATAATAGAGAAGGAGAATGCCTTAGGCGAGGGGCACATTTGGCATTCACAAGGCGTGTTGGGGTCTGCGGTGTTTACGACATGTTTCAGCATGAATCCACATAAGTGCAGTTGTGGGCACATCAACATGGATTCAGTGCATTATTAATACGTCGGCACTGGAAATGGTTTTATTGAACTTCTCCGGCCATCCTACTGCATTAAAAAATGTTGCGTTTATCGCAGTTAACACTCACGGATTTTTACGATCTGCATGCGTTTTTGGTCGTAGACTTGTTGCAGACAGCCTTTGCACCGTGATGTGACCTAGGCATTACTGAGGTATGCCGAATACATGGTTGAACACAGGTTTCTTGCCTTTTGGATTGTGATTGGAATGGTTTGGGCAATCGCAAATAAAAAATAAACCATTTCTTGATAGGGAGACGTAGTTGAAGTGGTTTCAGAAGAATTTTACGACACGCTTCCAAAGAAATACCTCTCGAGATCTTGCCTCTGCATATATGAGCCCTCATAGAAATGGCCATTCTGTTCGCTGTATTTCTTAATGATATGTCAGAGTTCATGCGTCGTGCTTATAATGGTTGAGATTTACTAAAGGACTGTGCATCTC
This sequence comes from Streblospio benedicti, assembly GCA_019095985.1. Lineage (NCBI taxonomy): Eukaryota > Metazoa > Annelida > Polychaeta > Spionida > Spionidae > Streblospio > Streblospio benedicti. Next base: position 3,359,212 of record CM032669.1, on the reverse strand, counting down.
AAATGTTAAGTGATGATGATATAGAAGTTTATTTTAAATTGTATCTACTTTTGTATGCAGATGACACTATAAATCTAGCTGGATCTGTAAATGAAATACAAGCTGCACTGAATGCTGTACATCATTACTGTACATTGTGGAAATTAGAAATTAACACTCAAAAAACAAAAGTTATAGTTTTCTCAAGAGGTAAAATTCGTAATGTTCCATTTGTTACATATAATGGTGTTCAACTTGAAGTGGTAACTGACTACAGGTATTTAGGAATTGACTTCAATTATAATGGTAAATTTGACAATTGTAAAAAACATCTTTTTAATAAAGGTCAAAAAGCAATGTACAGTCTTCTAAGAAAAGCAAAAAACTTGAGTCTTCCTATAGATGTCCAGCTACATCTGTTTGATCACATGGTAGTCCCAATTTTGCTGTATGCTTCAGGAGTTTGGGATTTCGAAAATAATGATATAATTGAAAAGGTCCACTTGAAATTCTGTCGTATACTGCTGAATTTC